>VXAB01008517.1:785121-820211 GCA_013399175.1 Odontophorus gujanensis
CGGGATTCCGTGTGCCCCTAGGAAGAGAATGGGGAGCTGTCAGCTGCGTGCCGACTTCGCCGTGCCGTGGTGTCACCAGCCGGAGGTTGGCGGGCAGGGTAACGGTGTAACGATGCCGTGCTTCCAGGCGTGCGAAGGGCGCGGTGGGCCCGGGACCTGCGGCAGCGGTGGGTGCGTGGCTGAAGTCTCCCCTGAGTTCTGGCATCTCCCCGTGGAGAACTTACTTCTCAGGGAAAGATAAACGACTCCCCGTTTTCGGGAATGAAGTGTTGGTCGAGTCTTTCTTGAATGTTAACGTAGAGGAGTGCAGGTTCCATCTTTGCCAGTTGTGGTGTAATACAGGTCTCGACTTCCGAGCACGGATTTCTCTTTTTGGCACTGATCACTGAACTAAAGAGAATTCATTCTTGTGAGGTCCTGATACGCCAGTCTCTTTTCATAGCCGCGGCAGGAATAGAATGCTCTTCAAATGAAGGCTCACTCCTGAGATTTGTGGTGTTTGAATTTACGCCCCTGTGTGCCTGACAGGCTCTGTTGCTTCTCCCTGTATACTGTGTAGTGTATGGAATCCTGTGATAGCCTTTTCAACAGCGTGACTCGTATCCCTAAATACAGAGTGAACTTTGACGTAGTACAATGCAAGTGCTTTATCTCACCCTACAGCCTTGTGTAGAAAATGCAGAGAAGGTGGAAGGAGGAGTGACACTGTATGTTTATCTTTGTCCTCAGGAGGACAGCATTTGAGGTTGTTTGCAGGTTATAATTATATCTTTCCTCCCAATTTAATCAAATAATCTCGGTTCTTTCTTAATAGTTTTACCATTTCATGAAGGGCTGAAAAACGTTTTTGAAAGGAGGAACTAGTTGGTTCTTGTTAATTATTGAAACCATATTGCCTGGGGACATTGAGCCCAGTGTAGTTTGAATGGGTGATGTACCTTTTTCTTTCTTCCTCTCTGTATAATGACTATTCTTCGTGAGAAATTCTGCTTTCTGCAAGACCCACAGTTCACTTAGTTGCAGTTGGCTTTGCCAAACCCAAGGGTAGGAAAAAATCCATCATAGGCTGGTTTTTTTTTGTGTGTGTTTTCAGTACATATAAGGTAATGTGCCTTACTGCCTCCTGGTCTGTACCTGTCTGAGAGAGTATAGGGAATAGTTTGAAGTGAGTGGTATGTTTCGTGAAAACTATGTTTGGTACTCTTATGAAGGTATACAGATTGTTTTTCAGTTAGACAGAATTTGTTTTATATTTTATGTTTATTTATTTTAAGGATTAAATAATGTATGTGTGTGTAATATATGCTGCCCTTTGCTGAGTGGTTAATCCATCTTGCTGACTAGGAAGAAGCCAACTTGTACAGCCTGATCTGGAAAGATGCTGAAAGACAAAGTGACTGAACAGTGAGTGAATATAAGAAGATCAGGTTGTTTAAACTCCAGAAACTAAACTGCCTAAAATTTGGGAAGCAGCCAGCAACCCAGAGTGCAGATCATCTAAAGTGCTTAATCTACTTCATGAGGTAGAATCTGGCAAAATATTGAAGTGCTGTAGATTCCCAGAATGATTTAGAATGAAGACAGCTGTTGTCCAGTCCTAAGTCATCTTCTTCCAACCAAAATCCTTTTCCTCAATTTAAACAACAACAAAAAACCAACTAACATGCAACTGAAAAGCCATCAACTTCTGCACTTGAGTCAATATGCAGAATCTTTATTAGCCCCACTGATTTCCATCTGACTTCTAAAAATAAAAAAAAAATTACAACTTTGTGTTTCTGGCATTGTATTCTGCTGTCATATGTCACTTTTGCTGCCCTGTAGAATAACTTAATGTGCAGTTTTCCTCCTCATGTTGACTTTCAAATTTTAGTTAAGCTTCAGGGATTGTTGGTATTGAGTGCCCTGCACTGACGGTGTAACTTGATTATAACTGTGTGGTTGGTATTTTGAAGACTATATATTCATCTTTTGGGCAGGTTGGATTCTAAATAAGGTTGCTTTAGTGTCCCATGAGAGAATAGGAGAATTAGTTCAGTTTTATTGACAGGAGAGGTGATAATGGAGATACAGTGACAAACATTACTTTCACTGTCTGATTTGGTGCATACTTAGTCTATTAAACAGATGACAGCAAAAAAAAAAAATCTGGGTTCTGATATGGCTTATTTTTTCATAAAATTCATTTAGGTCATGTTATTCCCAAAGTGGCAGCAGAACTCACTTGCTTATCCTGATTTGGAACCAGAGCGATGCTGCTGCAACC
Source organism: Odontophorus gujanensis (assembly GCA_013399175.1). Taxonomy (NCBI): domain Eukaryota; kingdom Metazoa; phylum Chordata; class Aves; order Galliformes; family Odontophoridae; genus Odontophorus; species Odontophorus gujanensis. The sequence goes on from VXAB01008517.1 coordinate 787,388, forward strand.
ACTTGGCAGTGAACATCAGGAGTGGCTGCTTAAGATGATGAGCATGCTGCACAATGCTAATTAGCTGGGGAATCTGATGAGGAGAAACTTTAAGAAATCAAGCACTTTTCCTATTCGTATATCTTTAGGTTAAGAGACTGGAGTGGTATAATGCTTCCTTTAATTTTCTCTACTTTTGTTGTTCCTTTGTAATTTTTTTTTTTTTTTTTTGTGCTTGTAACTTACTGTAACCCATAGCCACAAAAAAGAAAGGTAAGCAGGGTTTTATACAAACTTGCATTAGTTCGGTGAATGGATCTGGATATTGGCATAGGCATTCTAATTGGACATGTTGAGGATGGTAATTCTGGACAACTTGTGGCCCCAGTGCTGATGCAGCCCCTCAGGTTCAAGGCATCTGCTTTTTGTGACAGTGCAAACTTTTGTCAGGGTGGGCAGCCTCACTCTTCTGTTCCAGATGGAATAGTTCAGCTCTACCTTGAGAGAAATTTGTAGGGTTTTGTTCTTGCCTTGCAAAAAGATGTCTTGTTGATTTTAATCAGGTGAATCCTTCACACCCTAGGTCTGTATTCATGTAGCCAGGCCATGTTATTGCATCTTCCAGGAACTTCTGTTAGAACTGTGGCATTTGCCTATGTTTGTAGCAGCTTGTGTGCTACAGAGACACAAAGCAAAGAACAGAGAAAAAAGAAAATTAGTTTGAGGGACGGATTCTCTTGTTGAATGCTCTAAGTAGTGAAGTCCTTTTCATGAGGAGGATTGTAAGTCAATGATGTGATTCATTTGATTTATTATTCATGGTTTGTATGAGCTAAGAATCCTGTGATCCTTGCCCTTCTTTGAGTCTCACAAGGTCCTGTTATTCCTATTAGCTAAGCACATTTCTTCATACATCCCACAGGCATTCCATAATGTTTAACCTTGATTATTAGTCTGACTAACTGATATTTGCCTTACTGCTTTTTATTTCCTGATAAAAGGTGGTAATGTTTGACAGTAATCAACTGCTCTGTTTGACCTCATCCTATTGGCAAAGCAGTTTTCATATGTTAGAAATAGTGGGCACATGGTTGTACAGTGACTCTTTACATAAGAAAGGAGGAGATCCATACTGGTAGAAAAAGCTGATTTCACTTTTATCAGCTGTTGCTCTTGGATCATGTCATTTGTTGCATTCTTTGTGTACAATTTTTTGCTGCGTAATGTATTCCATTTTGTTGTATTTTCTTGGAGTATATTTGTAATTAAACTCTCATTTTTCAGTCTTACTAGAAAACTCAGAAATGAAGCTTATTGCTGTTTCCTTCCTGTTACCTGTTAAGGCTGCATTTCCTTTCTTCCCTAGCTATCAGGCAGATCACACGAGTGCTGTGACTGCTGCATTAGTGTTTTATGTAACCTGTTTTGAGGTCCTCTCAGCATTTTCCAATAGCTTCTAATCAAGTTGTCATTAAAGGTAAAAGCTGCAGTGAATTTTCATTCCAGCCATATTCTGCGGCCTTGAGGTTTATTGAACGTGTGATGTCTCAATAGACTGAACCTTGACACACCAGTGTATTATGTGATAGTCCTCTTGTCTGTTACGTGTGTGGCTGGAGTGGAGTAACGCTGTGACAGGTCTTTGGTAGTGCAGAGCTATATGCTTAGATTTTGCTGGGGCAGTAGTTTTCTTGGGTTTAAACTGCTCTCTCTTATCTCTCTCCTCCTTATCACCTCCCTGCTCACTCCATGTTTGTTCCTTCGCTGCAGAGAGCAGTTCTTTTCTCCCTCCCTCCACTCAGGTATGTCTGCTAGAATGAAAATACATATCTCCAGTAGTTGCTTCAGTGCAGTTTTTGAAAGTTGCCCTTGAATTCTGCCCCAACGGGTCCTGTTCAAGTGCTGCACATGCATTGATTTGATTTTCTGTGCTGTAGACAAAGAGTAAAAATACTATCTTTAAGAAACGATTAAGAAAATTTTGTGCTATGTACCATTTGACCTTTGTGTCAGACCTACAAATTCTTTCCTCTTTCTAATTTTTTTTTTGGGGGGGAGGAATGTTTCTAATCTGGTAATTATCCAGATTTTACATTATTTGTTTTATACCAAAGCATTGTAACAGCATTCAGTGTTGAAAGTTGAATGAAACTGTTTGCATGACCTAAGTGTAGAATGAACATCCCACGCTGTTCCAGTTCCCTGGAAGTCGTGCGAAGACTGTGTCTTTGTAAGAAAAATGCTTCCAGGACTAAGGCCTTGAAAACATTACTCCAAGTAACGTGAACTGGCAGGTAGTTTTGTTTTCCTGAAGTTGGTTTGAATTGCTCATTTCGATCTAGATACTATTAAAGCGTACTGGTTTTAATAATTAAAATAGCAATAAATATGGAAAATGTAGAAGCTGCTTGGAAGTACTAAGGGAGCTTCAGCATCCATACCTTCATCTATTTAGACTGTCAGCTTTCTTTATCTTGTCTTTGGTATGAATTGTGCATTAAAATGGACACTGCCACCTCTTTTCCTGAAACGGTCAGAGTATTGTCTTTCTGTGTCTGCTGTGTTTGTGTTTCCCAGTCTTGGAATTTGAGCCACCTGGCAAGGAGCCTCCTCTCTGAGAGAGGAAAAAGAAACATAGCAGATACATGTATCATGCCTGGGAAAATTCTGAAATATTCTTACGTTTGCATGTTCATACCTACTTTGCAAATACCTGTGATAAAGGAGCTTCACAGCACTGTTTCCTGTGCATACTAACACCTTGTATGTGCATACAACCTTTCTTATATGCTTACCACACCTGAAAAACAAAATCAACCCAAGAAACAGCTCTGAAACGCTCGGCATCTCTCCTTTTGAAACACTCTGACAGTTCTTACAGAAATGTGTTTCACTAATGGTAGTCACACAGGGGATACAGAAGTTGTCCTGGCAGGAGGAGGAGCTGCAAGTTGAGGAGGCTGTGCCTTAGATAGCAATAAGATACAAGTAGTTGAACAGTCTTGAGTGAGACACCAGTTTGTCACGCAGGCAGTGAGCATTGTGGAGGGATAATTTCAAGTACTGAATGGGAGCAGAGGAGTGGTTTCAGTCTCTGTGTGTTGAGGGAACTTCAGGTGCAAAACATTTAAAATATGTATATCTGTTCGTGGGGATTGTGGAAAAGTTTTAGTGAGCTTAGGAAAGAATCTGAAAAAAGTAGTGAGAGTACTCAAGCAAATGAGAGAGTGTTTTGAAGAGCTCAGTTTTTGTCTGAAGGCTTAGTGTCTCTAAGTTCGGAGATTGAGCATGAACTTTAAACAGACATAAAGCAAAATTAGAGAGAAAACGGTTTTCTTTTCCCCCAGGTTTAATTAAGAATTCTCACTGCTGTGCTTTGACAGGAATTTGTCAGTGAAATCAGTATTTGTTTTTCCTGATCTGACCGAACAGGAAAAGGATGTGGAATACTCTGTGTGGGCAAAAGAGATAAACAAATAAATAAATAATTTCTGTCTTTAGACCTTAGACTTCAGGATCAGTTGTCCTGGATAATTGACCGGGTATTTTTCTGCTCAACCTTACTACTATTTTAACATATATAAAATCAACCGTTTCTGAATATTTTAAAAGCCTTTACTCAAGTTAAATGAGTGTTTTTTGTTGAAAGTAAGAGATCTATATTTCTAAGAGCCATTTTATTAGATACTAATTGAGTTCATTTAAAAATCAGTTCTAGAAATAATCTTTGCGCTGATTTCACAACTTCTCTCGAAAGACAAATGTATTCTGTATGCACCTAGTAAGTAGAAATCTATTGTTCTTGTTGGAATACTTTTCCAATTTTTTTTCTGTGTTTTGAAAATTGTGTTGAATATATTGGATAGTAAAATATTCAGTGCTTCCTTTAGTGGTATAAGTTAAATATGGAGCAAGGAAGAGTTTCAGACTGGAAGATCAGTAAGATTTTGGCTTCTGCCAGCTTCCATTGAGACTTGCTGCCAGCTAGCTGCTGAGATGAAGTTTCATGGAAATAGGACTTGCCTGCCATTGGTCTACTAGTTCATCTTGCTAGCTGGTCCATGCAGGCTGCTGAACAGGCAGTGAAGGAGCAGGTTGCAGCACTGTTGGTACTGTGCTTCTGGCCTGTACTGAAAGAAAGGGGCTTTATTCATGATGTAAGGAGGCTTTCAGTGCAGTGGGTACAGTTCTGTGCTGTTGTGGAAGGTGTGTTGAAGTTCACTTTAGCTCTCCTTGAGTAGATGCTGTTTAAACCTCTGGCTTCGTGTGCTGAAACTAATACAATGAGGCCCAAGTGTGCTCTTAAACTTCCCTTTGAGAGCTGTGGAGACTGATAAAAAATATGAGCTTGTAACAGATTTCATTTCTGTTCAGCTTGTGTTAGTCCTTGTACCTTTATTCATTTCCTTATGGGTTAGATGACCATCCAAATAGTCCAATCTCTCATAATTTAGGTTTAAAAAGAAAATAAGTAAGCCTTTCTCCTTCACATGCACGTTTCAAGTTTTCTTCATCCCATGTATTTGAGCAACTGTCATTTACTCTTTTGTATTATTTTCTTTTTTTCTCCCTGTCCAACAAAAGGCAACGAAGCTGATAAAAGGGATGGAAGACATCTCCTGTGAGGAGAGGCTGAAGGTAGTAGGTTTGTCTAGTTAGGAGGACGGGAGCTCAGACATTGGAGCAGGCTTCCTACTCAGGTATTGGTACCCCATACCTGTCAGTGGTCAGGAGACGTTGCCCTCAGTGACATGCTTTAACTTTTGGTCAGCCCTGAAGTGGTCAGGCAGTTGGACTTGATGGTCTTTTTGTGTGTTGTTCACCTGATCTATTGCACCATTTCTTCTCTGTTCTGTTAGAACTGCTTTGTACTCTATTAAAGACTGTTGTTCTGATCTTACAAGTTGATAAGGTGAACTTGAGTTGCATGCTGAATATGTCATACTTGAATTCTGTTGCACAACTGATAATTAGGCACTAGATACATTGTTCAGAATACTCTGTAATCAAGAGGTTTTCACATGCCATTTATAATTTCTTGAAATTTATGCTTAGCAAATATTTTGTGATCAGAGAACAGTTACCCTGGAGTTCACTGGTACTTTTTACATGGGAATGTCATTACTTCCCAGTCTCCCCAAAGGATGTAGTTAGGTGTGACCTGTGTCACCGTACCTGTCTCTTTCCAGTAACTGTCAGAGTGTTCTGTGGCAGTGCAGTGAACTGCTGAGAATCTGATGTGACCGTAAATGCCCTCTTGATGTTTGGCTGTTCACATCCCAAAATGTAAACGTTCCCTTGGTAGCTTCACCTTTTGCCTTGTGTAAGTTGGGGAAGGAGCTTAGAAGAGAGTAAAGCTGCTTCTCGGTGGCAGTGCTGGCTTTGACTGCTGGAGCATCAGCATCATTAAAAGATTGTGTTCTTAGTGCTTCTTAAAATGCTGAGTTCATAGAGGGTTAATGCTCAGTCCAGTAGGCCAAGTGTCCTCAGTTTTATCTAACAGATTAATGGCCCTTTTCCAAGGAAAAAGAAACAAAAACAAAACTAAAACCCCTCTTTTTTCTGTCTAAGTACTATCAATATATGTGTTTGTGCTTATCCCAATTGGGAGAAAAATATCTTTCTCACTACATAAATTTCTGATATATATATCAGATTTCATGCTGTTGATTTTGGATGTGTGTTATGAAAAGAGCTTTGTAATGAAGGTAAGCTCTTGCTCTTTTACAAATGAGAGTGTTTTTAAACGTGCCATTCGCCTCACTCATTAAATGACTAAAAATTGACATTTTATTAGAAGGGCCACTGATGTGGCATTGTAGTTTGGCAGAAGCTGCTCGGGGAGCCATAAAATGCTCAGTAGTTCCACCTTGTCTCACTTGTGGAGGTCAGGATCAGCCCAATAGCCTGATTTACAGTTGCTCAGGATGAAGGGTCGTGTCAACAAAAACAGAGGTGAAAATCCTTTTTGTTGTTTGTACTGATGGGCTCTGTCAGACTTGGATTTGTCAGGTTGAACAAGAAAGTTGTCAAATGTTATTATTTGAAATTATTTGTTGTTTGTCTTGCTTTTTTTTTTCCCAGTGCATTCTCATTTGGACTGTGTGTGTGGCTGAAGGCACTGATGACAGTTGTCCAGTTATTATGATGTTAAGGTCTTTTTTCCTTATTTGATATTTTAAATGATTTTTTTTTTTTTACAAAGTGCACGAGTGTTTGAGGTGTAAATCTGATTTTTAAAAATAAATGAACAAGAAGTATACTTAGAAGTTCTCCAGAATACTTGAAAGAGGTGTAGGGGTTTTGGTGGTACTCTTTTCACCTTGGCTCTGTCTCCTTTCTCCCCTGTTTTATCTGTCATGAAGCATGGCTGTTGTTTTTGTTTGTTTGTTTTTTGTCATTGCTATTTAGTTATTGCTATTCCCACCATCTTCTCAGTTCTACATCCTAAAAAGTCTGAGGGGCTAATCCTGTTATGCTCTCTTGATTTGTCCTTCAGAAGATCTGCAGGCAACATAAGTGTTTTTGTTCTCAGCCTGGCAGCCTCACCACTGGAAGCAACCTTCTGCTAGACTGTGAAGGTTAAAGGGAATAAAATTTCTTGTTCAACAGATGCGTCAGAATTCAGCTGTTTCTCAGTGTCAAATTAGTTGTCTGAGATTTCAGTTTTCTAGGAAGTGCTTTGGGTATCTTTGCAGTACTCTGAAAGAGGCGAAATCTCTTTCTTAGTAGAGACTTCTGAATGGCTTTTGCCTTTCTTCCCCAGACGCTTCATCTTCAAGGATGACTTGAGGTGTTTTATTTCACACTCTACTTTTAAACTCTATCTTGTGCATTTCTTCCCATCTCCAAAAATGGACTACTGAAATTCTTTCTCATGTTTATGTAACCTGTTTCCTTTTTAAGTAACATAGAAAATATTTACTGCACTCATTTACTTTGTGACTTAGGACTAAGACAGAGCTCCTTATCCTTACCCATCCAGTCAGTGAATCTGGATGGATGTATTTTCTGTGCAATTAAGTAGTAGTTAATGGAATCTGAGAGGTATGCATGTAGTTAGGCTGAACCTGGACAAACTGGAACCTTCCTATTAGTTTACCTACATACTAATTATCAAATCTGCCGATTTCAAGCAAGGATTGCATGTCTTTGAAGGCTTGTGGATCATGCATCTGCTTCTCCTGCTTCATGAAAGAGTTTTTTGTCAAGAACTCTTCATGCAGTTTCTCTTCCTTGTCTTTTTTTCTGATGTGACTTTTTCAACTGACCTTAAGCAACTGTCGGAAATGATTGAGCCATTTTTACTGAAGATCTCACTCTGCCCATGTTGCACAAGGTTTGAATCTACAGAAAATCTGGCTTTTTTTATTGACTCTCAAAATTGGGCAGCAATTCTCTAATTCATTGTATATGGATTTTAGGCACCTAATGTAGAATCGAGTGTTGTAGCAGCTAGATGCTTACAGCCATGAAGTAGTGTTGATTTTTCTTCATTCGTTTTCTAATTTATTTTTAACTAAGCAAAGGGAAAACCTTACAGTTCTTAAGAATCTTTCAGAGTGATAGGGAGAGGATGTGGTGGTGGTGATGTTGTTGAGATATAGTACTTCCTGCTATAAGATAAAACAGACTTTGAGAAGGAAGAGCAGGAACAATGCAGTTAATGGGAGAGAGGTTAAGGTTTGAATGAAACCTTACCTATGGGGGAAAAAAGAGTTAGTTACTTGACTGCCTTGAAAACGAGATATTTTCTCAGGTTTAGGAAATAAATGAAGGCTACTTAAAAGTCATACGCCAGAATAACTGTTAAACTCATTATTATGAAATAATTTGTGATTTAAATAGCTATTCTTAGAGCACAGAAGTTATTTTCGAAGCACTCTTTAGACTTGAACCTTAAGTCACGTGTTGGTCTAAACTGCATCTTGGAATTAAAGCAGCAGCCTAAGTTGGAATAAAGCCTGGAAGCCCTTAAGTGATACTAAAACTTAGAGGGGAATATCATATCCTCCTCAAATATGGAGGGTCATGATAGCGAATAAATATAGCCTTTCTTTTGTCAGACTGCTAGTATGAGCATTTCCTGTCTTTAAGACCATACCTGATGAACATGAGTGACTGACTAACAGTGGGTTATGTTTTCCCTCACTTTGATTAGAGGTGCTGTTGTAATCTGCGTGTACGTGGCCCAAATACAGCTTTATCTACTTTCTCTGCTGGAATACAGGTATAAGTCAATAGGCTAAGATATGCCACAGTGTTAGGATAGTCTGTGTTTCATGTCAGTGGTTGTAACTTACAAAGGAAATGAACTGCTCTGGATGTTGAAATATGCTGAGGTAATGCCTTAAGTAGTTTTCTGCAAGTTCTGTCAAATTCTTGCAGTTACAAAGATAAATCTATGTACCCTAGTGATGCAGAGTTAAACAGAATGAGGTTCTTTGTAACCACTCTTATAGTTGCATTTGCCAGCTCACTTCCTTAGTGAGTAAGAAGGAACAAGTATTTTCATAATACTAGGAAATCTGTTATTCTCTGTCTCTGCATTTTTCTCTTCACTAGTTCTGAGCAACCAGCCTGGAAATCCACTTGGTTGTGGTAGTGTCACTAGAAGTGGCATTTCTTTTCCCCTCTGCTAGTACAGCAGTACCATTACTACAGTACAGTACTGACCATTTAAATTGAATTCAGAGCTGTACATGATCTTTTGGCAGCCTTATCTGTGCATTTACATTTACTGCTGGCTTGCATCTTTAATACCAGATGTCATTGAGAACCCTTTATCTTATTAAACTTGAGGCACATCATACAATGTATGGCAAATAAATGTTCTCCCTGCTGCTAATGAAAATTCATCTTGAGGCTAGCCTTTTATCAGTGTATCTGTCCTGAAGTCTCCTAACTTTTCCTTGTCAGCTCTAAGTATGTATTTTTTTCCACTAGGCCCATTAGAGAAGAACTGTATTGCCTGTTGATTTTCCTGCTTGGTTCTGGAAGTCATTTAATTTAGGACTCTCTATAGCATTTTAGTGTAGGGTGTGTCATGTCACTACAGTAGGACAGGTAGATGTTTCCAAGAGTTTATTATGCAACTACAGTGGAAAGATACTATCTAAGTTGTAGCCAAAACCACCACTTGTCAGAACTGGAGGTATTTTGAAAACTTCTTATTTTTTCCCCCTCGGTGGGGCAGCGTGAGGGCCTTAAATAACTGATGTTATTTATAGGGCCTTACTGGTGCTGATACGCTACAGAACTAAAATGGTAACTAAACTAATGTTTTTGAATGGGTTGTGGAAGTCTGGCTTAACAACCATCTAGATCTTATCCCTACAACTCAGATTATATTTCACAAAGTATGGATTCTTGGTTATACAGATGCAATGTTTTCAAGTTATATTCTTCCCTGTGTAGCTGTGAAGTCTCTTAGTTGGTAAGCTACAAGATTTTCTGCTAGTATAGGCTTGTTATTTTTCCCTCTTCATCCATCCACATAACTATGAATGTCACCTGTTCATAATAAGAGGAACCATAACCAGTCCCTGTTGCAGCAGCGAAGAGATTTGGTAATGTTAAAATTTTGTGCTCTTGTAGAGAGTGCTTAGTAAAGTGGATCCACTCTTGCTAGTTTTTGGAAAACAATTTCATTTTATAACAATGATTTAGTTTTTATAAAAGTGCTTTCTAAGAACTGAATTGTGTTCTGAGCACTGGAAGGAGAAAAAGCTCAATTTATGTACTTGAGAACATGCCAAGGAGCCTGCATGGTGGAGCTCCTGGTCTGGAGAGAACTGAAGAGGAGGGCAAGAGATATAAAACATACTAGGCTTATATACTTTGCAGGTAAGATTCAGCCAAGTGCAGAATTATCCTACCAGTTTTGTTTCAGTTGTTGTAGAATGATTTGAAAAGGTGGAGGGGGCAGAATTATTTAAACTGAAAAATTCAGAAATCTGTGGGTATGAGAAGCAAAGAGCTCTGTGATGTGGTCAGACTGGAAAATGTAAGCTTAAATCCAGGGCAAGTATAATAACATTTTGTAGTTGTATGAGGCTGTTTAAAGTGGTCATCAGTGTTGGGAAAAATATGCTTTCATTTTCTAGGCTTTTTTTTTTTTTAATGTACCAAGTGAATGTTTTTTTCTCCTTCCCTTCTCACACAAGGAAGAACACTTTCCTCTGGGGACAAAGATAGGATGAGGCTAAATATATCACTTGTCCGCTTTGTTCTCCATCACGTTAGTTAGTACTGGTTAGAGATCTACCTTCAGAGATTCTGCCTGACATATGATAATATTTAATAGTAATATAGAAGCAGCAATATAAAACTAATTCTTTGTTACAGTTTGGTTTTGGTATACAAAGTGCTATAAAAAATTAAAAGGATTTTGTAAGTATTGATCTGTGCATTTCAATTTTTATTATTTCTGCAGAGGAGAGAAGGCTGACCAGGTTTGAGGGCCACAATTATTGGCTTTGCTGAGGATTTTTGATTGATGTGTTCTTTCTCAAGCACCAGCTAGAAGAGACTGAGGAGAGCAATTGAATGTCTCTGTTGGAGAAGGAGCCCTGAGAAATAGCAGCTAGAGAGACTTTTAGGTGGAAAGAGAGTGGCTTCTTCAGTAGTCCTTTAGAACTAAGAGGTAAAAGGAAAGTGTACCTAGCTGTCCTTTAGACATCTGAAAATGCAGACATCAAAAGTTTGATAATTTCTTTGTCTTTTTATACTGTGATTTAGTTAACTGAAGGAAGGGCCAAAATGTTCACTTTCCCATTCATAATGAAAACCAAGCAGTGATGAGGAACAAGTACATACTGCTTCAAATAGTGTTCAGACTGTAGCTGTTCCTTTGATGCTCCTGACTCACAGGTTTGGCATAATCAGTTGCCAGCCATGGGAGTTTTTCCCAAGAAGACAAGCTTGCAAGTTCTAATTATTGACTAATTTACTTTGACTTTCCAATTTGCAACCAAATCCTGTTAATCCAGCTCCTACTTCATTCTATATCCTTTATAGAAACTGACAATAAAATTTTCAGCTCATGTTGAAAAATGCGTGTTGGCCAACAAGTGGGTAATACACATCAAATAAGCATCTGTCTTCAAGCTTTATACAGAACCTTTGGTCATGTATTTGCTGTATGCTTAACCCAAAGAGGACAGCAGTGCGGTAATAGGAAATATTCTTGCAATCCTGATTGAGGGGCCAGTTTATTCTCTCTGAGCTATTCTAAGCAAAACAGGCAGACGAGTTTTGCAGTTTAAATAGCAAATTGCTTTTTTTCCAACTTATTTTGACTGAATTGTCTAAGCAGTGCTCATTCGAGTGAATTCCACGGGCAGATGTGAGGAGGCAATGGCTTCTGCTTGGAGAGCAGTAGCATTTCTGCTGGCACAGATTGATCTGGCAGAGGTTGTGTCTGCCTGGCCGCAGCATGTCACATTGAGAAATCTGAGCAGTGCATACTAAAGTGTGTGATCCATGTGATTTTCATTCATCAGATTCTGTAATGATTTTCCTCTTTTCTTTCTCCTCTATTTTCAGCTTCACTGCGATAGTTTCAGTTGCCAAAAAATGGCTGGTGGTAGGCACATGAGCATATTTGCTTGTCTTCTAAACTATTCTCCCTCATGATCAGGAAGAGATTAAGAAGTTTCTCATACTATATTGAGAAACACTACTATGGTGTAAGAACAGAGGTATAAAGCTTTGAAAGAGTTGCAAGCGGTAATGCTTCCTTAATATTCACTACAGTGTAGAATACAGGGGAACATGCGAGGAGAAGAAATAAGAGGTAAAAGTACAGGCTGATTTAAGGTTGGGAACGGCAGTACAGATCACGAGGCTTTGGAGCCACTGGTTGGAGTCATTCCTGCAAGGAGGAAGAAGTTCTAAGCTGAACAGCTCTTCAATACTGAAAGATACAATTCTTCCTTCTTGTTTTCACTGACTGTGATATGCACCTGACCCATCTGGTAAACAGCTTGGTTTGCAAAACAAGCACAAAGCTAATATAATAAAAAGGCTTCTTTTTGTTTCCACAATCTGAACAGCTCATCAAGGGATCTGTTGATTTGGCACGTCTAGCACAATGCAGGGTGAGAGCGAGCGGCTTGGAGGAGCAGATGAGGAGCGGGAGGTGAGAGCAGCATTGGGCTCAGCATGGAGCTGCCAGCTGAGCTCTGCTGCTTCCTGCACCTGGAGGCTGTGGTGTGGGCTTGGGGCCTCTCCCACCTGTATTCAGTGGTTATGGGTCCGTGCAGTGCCCAGCAGCTTCCTCTTGCTGCTGTGATGGCAGCAGGCTTTGCTGTTGTGATTTGTGAATGTTACCTTCATCTTTTTTTTTTTGCCCTGTGCAAACTTTTCTTTGAAAACAGCAGACATAGTCTTGGCAAAACGTTATACCTTGTTATATATAAAGGAGATAACTGAGCAGTGAGAGGTTTCTGTGGCAGAAAAGACTACTTTCTCAGTTATTTCAGTAATAGCCCTGTAATCTCAATCCTGACGCTGCAGAATGTCTCCCCAGAACTAAGGAATATCCCGCGCTTTGGTTTTGAGACTCTACTCAGGAACATACTTCTACAATAGAATGAAGTCCTGCCATGCTGCAGCATGTCTGAGTCTGGTGCCAAGTGTACTGATGCTTCCTTTTGCTTGTGTCACATCTGGGCTCTTTGCATTTTGGCATGCCATCAAAAACCGATTTAGCCCTTTACAAGGATTAACGTTGCTCTCAGACATAGTTATTCAAAAGACTGTGTCCAGTGTGTGGTGTGAAATTAATCACAAGGAAAGAAAATTAATGACCTGCTGTGGTGACATCCATCAGAATATCTCTCAGCAGGTGTGAAATTAACTTGCCTTGATTATGGATTAAATTTAATGGCATGACGTAGAACTACGGAAGCTGTTTCCATTATTACCAGGGAACAAGTGGGGTTTTTTTGGTTTTTGTTTTTAAAGATTCTAGACTAATGAACTGCTTACGCCATACAGTGGATGGTCCTGTCATCATTTAGCAGCGTGAATTTAGATTATGTTCCCTAAGAAGATAAAGTACTACTGTATCAGTAAAAATTGTTAAAGTCAGGACACAGAAATGCATTTTTAATTTCTGTAATTACTGTGTGCCAGATGGTGGATGCATACTTGTTTCCAGGGTACTATTTTGGCTCAGATGTAAGCAGTCATCATCTTTATTTACAATTAATCAGATTTTAACCTAGGTAATTTGAAATTCTGTTGTGACTATGATGAGCTTTAAAGAAATGCGTAGAAGAAACGTCACTGTTGTTTCAGTTACAAAAAAGCACTTCTTTTTTTTTCCCCTTCCCACACGCCTCTGGATCTTAACTCTGATGACAGGAAAAGAACCTGCTGAGTTTAACTTTCTGCCAATTATACTGGAATCAATATCTAATACTCAGTTGTGTTTGGTAAATCCTAGTTGAAAAAGAAAAGATTCTTTTTTGAGAAGTGATAATCAGCTGCTGTTCCACTACAGAAGGTTCTGGCCCTCAGAATATACTCCTGTTGTTGCTGAGCTCAAGTTTTAATCTGTTCCTCTGAATTTTACATCGACAAGGATTCCATTTCATTAGCTATTTAAGATGATTGAAGAAGATGAAGAAAGTTTATTTTCCAATTTAAATCTTAAGGTCTTGATATTCTGCCAAATATTTTCATGTTTTGTCACTTCTTATTCCCTCATGTGTATGTACTTTTCACCTGTAATTACCCTGTTGGTGTTTTGTGTTATTTTTTTAAGAAGCTCATGTTGCTTTCTAAGTGGATTGAAGTGCCTTGAAGGTCCTCCTCTAAAATGTTCAGTCACCTCAGCTCTTTTCAGATCTCTTGATGCTTCTGCCCTTTATGGAGAAACAATCATGTATGAGTATTTTTCACCCCTCAATTCAATTTGGAATCCTTGTTGCAAGGAGTTAAGGAATATTGATGATTAGAAAGAAGATTGAGCTGTGACTTGTGCAGTGTTTTTCTTAGAAGTGGAACTATTACACCTCCATTAATATATATTCAGGTTTAGAAATTCACAATATACTGATTTATTCTTGATGATCTGGTCTTTATAAGTTGACTTGTCTGACTTTTATTAAGAAATATCAGTGGTTTATAGAAACAATACATTTTTGGTTTACATTTTATCAATCAGAAGGCTCTTAGAGTAGTGAAGGTTTAATTAAGTTTTATGGATTCTGTGTCAAAAGTTTTTTCTGCCATTGGTGTTTGTAGCTGGGTTTTGAATCATAGTGCTTCAGTAGTTATATCTTATTTGTTGGGGTTGTTTTATGGCTGCCCCTCTCAGTTGTTATGTCACTGGCAATACTGGCTTCAAGGGTAAGGTTGTAAGTAGCACATCTAGGATCACAGGGTCTGTGCTGTTCTGGAACTTAAATGAGCTCCAAGAAAAAATAAAATCATCCCCTTATTTTCTAATATTGAAGTGAACTGCAAGGTGATATTTTAAAAGTTGCTTATAAAAGTAAAAAAGCATTAAAGAAGAATTAATAGTTCTAGACAAGCTTTGAACAATTGATAGAGGTTAGGTGATGACTAGGACAATTAGATTTCAGCTGCTGCTTTGGGCAGTTTTCTTGCCTGCATTAGGAAGTAAAAGTCTCAATATATGCACTTTAAGAAACTTGCTTTTTAGGCTTGAATTGTAACATGATGCTCTTGTAAACTTATATTCAGTGTATTCAATTGCCTGCCTGCGATTTTAGATTCCTGGGTTTATTTAATAATATCCCTGCCCTTCTCTTGTTGATGGCTTTTAAAGCTCCTGAGCTAGGATGAATTTGTAGCCCCAGGGGAGATGGGGAGAGAAGAGAGGAAGATAGTTTAACTCTTTCTGTTGAACTTATTTAAGTTTTGAGAAGTGAGAGGTGAAGTAGGAGTTTTCTTCAGAGCTGTGGTAGCCCGATAGCTGCTTTGCTAACTATCCTGGAAGACTTTTCAATCTGACCATCTTTCCAAGAAGAAATCTTCATGTCTCGTTTCTGTGATAGGCAGTGTGAGTTGGGGCTGTTGCAGATCTTTACTGTGCTCTGCCCACAAGCTGAGGCCATGTTGGCTGGTTTTGCCATTTGCTTTCTCTCTTCATATCTCTGATATCCTACTTCAGTTACACCTGATGGTGCCTTTGCAGCAATGCTTTTTGCTTGTCATTGGTGGTGTTTTTTTTATACAGCTCTACTAGATTTTGGTTTGAAGAGAACTCAGATTTTTGTGTGTTGTCTGCTACATGAATGTGCAAAATTGTTCTGTTAGCATGCTCAGAGTTGAGCAGTATAACGCTAGCTGCCTGTGAGTAGGGGGCTCCTGAGAAGGTACTTCCATTTCTCTTGGTCTGGCTGTACCTACTGTCCACAGGGTATATGCTCATATTCTAGGTTATGCTGACAGTGCTCTTCAGTTTCTGGAAGACTCAGAGCACATGAGTGAGGGGAGCTTGTGTCTCCTAGTGGTTGCAGTAGGTAATGGTTAAATCATTGGATGGGTAGTTTTTGTGTATCTGTGTTGAGGAGGGAAGGTTTTATTTAACTTTTCTCATTTTATTCTCTGTATATTCTCAAGCAGTCAATAGATGTCCCATCTCAAAGGAATTGCCAGTCCATGGAGTTGTGATTGTTACTGTAAGTCAGCCAGGGGGCATGGAAACTTCTTGCATAAGTCAAAAATGATGAGATTTAATAATAAGTTCTGTATGGCAAAAAGTATCGTTTCATTAGCAGTCTAACCACTTATTTTCCCCTCTAGTTCATTATGTGTTAAGTAGGTTTATGCCACTGATTCATATAGCACATTGTGTCTCATAAATGTCACTGTAAAGTGACTCAAAATAAGTGTTAAAGTGTCTTGATGTCATTAGTTATCCAGTTGGTTTAGTCTTGGTGACAAGTTTGTAGCTAATGTGTGAATTTTATAGTTGAAGATGTCAGGACTTGGAGAGCTTGCTGCTTTTCATTTAGGAAAGAGACAAGCCTGTATCTAAAAGCTGTAGTTGGAATTTCTTTGTGGTCCTATCTGCTGGCTACCTTCCCTTGTCAGCAGTGTCAGTTGATGTCCCGTGCCAAATTGAAAAGCAATAAATACAACTGTAAAAATATTGAAAATTATTAATTGTCAGTGATTCTGTGAACCCACTATCAGTGGCATGCTGTCACTGAACCAGTGTTCTATGAGTAAATGACAGTCAGTCAAGATCTGAGCGTGATAGTGTAAGCTGAAGCAGCCCCTTCTTAAATAGTGCAGCTGATAATTTCCAAATGCAGATTGTAATACTCCAATACTTTATGTTCAGGTGAGATCCTGTAATCTGCATCTCAGAAGACTGTTGACATTGTGGAAAGGAAACCAGAAACAGTGCAGGAAAGGTTTGCATCAATCACTTGACCAGTTGATAAGGTAATAAATGATTTCATTACTTTAAAGTAGCAGGTTGTGATAAAAATATGCTTTGAAGTGTTTGTCACTTGAAGATTTTCTACGAGATCAGTATTGTTGGTAAATTTCAATTAAGCTGAATGGAAGTCTTAAAGGGTGAAAGTTCTGCTTTATTTTAGTAGATTCAGGAGGCAAACAGCTTTATATACTGTAGCATGAGCTCTAGTCATGACAGCCCTGTTTATCAATGGTTTTTGTATGGCTTTGTATCAATAGATTTCAAAGATTAGGGGTTATTATGTGTTGTTTGTTACATTCTGTATGTAGTTAACTAGGTATGGAACATTGGGGAATGGGTCCAGTGGAAGAGTCAAACCTTATAATATCCCTTCTAAACGCCTGAGTTCAGTTCTGATGTGGGATGACACTACAGATATGCAGAATTAAAATGGGTGCAGCTTCTGTGGTGTTAGTGATATTGGTGAGGGTAAGGTATGTTAGTCTGATAGAAATTAGTGAAGCACTGAATTTGGTCAAGAAGGAAGTAGCAGTGTGAGAAGTGCTGCTATCTGATCCCAGCTCATTGTAATGAAACCCTGAAGCACTTGGTAGATATCTGTTGGTTGGCAGGGATGTTTACATACATTTAGTGATGTGTGTCTCAAGCGACTGAAGATAAACTTGTTTTTATGTTGTGGTTTTGTTCTTGTGGGGTTTTTTTAAGTGTAAAATTAGACTGGAATGTCACTTTTGATCAGTCTCTGTTTGGAGAAAGATCTGTTCTTAATAATTTATGTGGAGGCTCTATGAAAGATTTAAAATGTGACAGCTCTGAAATAAGAAGATTGATACTCCAGTGTGACTTGGATTCTGACCTAATTTCTTTTAGTTAGTGATTGTATAGGACTCTGTGGGGTACATGAGCCTGTGACTTTTGGAGATTACTGACTGATATTTTTAGGCTACCAGCTAATCCTGTTTAGGAATAGGATTTTCATCTGAAAACTGACAAGTCCTTTTATTCTTCTTGTTTTACTTTATGATGACAAATTGAAAGTGTACAGAAAAAGCAAAGGACTGATTGCCTACTTCATAGTGTCTTGTGCTGTGGTGCATCCATCTAGATAATGATGTGTGCATGTGTTTTAACAGTGATATTTTTCTTCTATGCCTGAACAGAAGGAAAATCTTCCATTTAAGTTGTTAATTTTGCACATACTCCAGGGGAGTTCTGGAGAAGCATTGCATGTGTATTGCCCTTGAAGATGTTTTGAGCTTTTCCTCTTAGATTTTTTTCATGTTGCCTTATAGCTGCATAACAGCTGTAATATGAATAAACTAACATGCAAATTCAAAGTTCTGTTTGCTGTATAAACACTGTCTTCCAGATGTTTTCTCCTTGTTAGCAGTTGCTTTTGTATACTTGTAAGCTGTGGCAGAAGGAACCTTCTTTAATTCAATTACTTAGTGTGAGATTGTCTCCTGCTTCATGTGTTTGTGTGTGGTAGGTAAGTGTGTGAAGCATTTTGTCACTGATTTCTACAGATTGAGTCCAGAATGCTCCCAGTCTTGTCTTTGAGGCCACCTTTGTGAATTTTTTTATTAAACTTTGTAAAAAGAATGAAGAAGCAGGAAAAGAAAGGCTGTTGCATCTTGGATGTCTTGTGGCTGTTTTGTTTCCATTTTGTTGTGTGCCTTGATGGGAAGATAGGACACAGTGAGTGGAGAAATGAGAATTTGGACTGGAAGTATAACATATATGAATAGTACTCTGTTCTACTGAAATATTCTAATTCAGTGTATTACTGGTGTCCCAGTTATATCTCAGTGAGACAGTTATAGCTCACAGAGACTGGACTCAACTTGTAGATGTTATGGGATGAGTTGCTTTCAATTGAGAATGTGTTCTACCATATTAAGGTCTTGCATGCAAGTGGTGAAGTGGGAGTACTGCAGTTTAGTTGACATAGCACGACCTTTACATGAAGGATTGCTAGGTTAGAGCTAAGAATGTGAGCAAGACTTTGAGGGTTGACTGCAGCTAAGGTTCCTAAGATTGTGGCCAACCATGTCCTGCTTTTTGACTGTCCTAAGTTGTTAAAAGATAATTAAGGTACATTAAGCACCTGTTTAATGTTATTTTTGTCATAATGTAGTCTGAAATTGTTGGTTCAAATTAAACAGCGGGGTTTTGTTGCTAGTTTGGCTTGCTAAAGGGGAAATATTGATTCATCTTGATTTAGTTAGTTTCCAACTTCCACTATCTCCAAGTTACTACCTCTTAACTCTTGCAGTATGTCCTTTGTGTGCTGAAACTGTTGTCATTGCACAGAAGACTCCCACGATGGCTTGGTGAGATCTTCATTTCATTGCTAGCAGGATTGAAGTGCAAGGAAGGGGAGTTCTCATGCTCATATGGGCGATGTCATGCCTTGCAAGACTTCCCTGCTTCTTAACACAGTTATAATCAAGCCCTTGTCTCCTCACAGCAGAGAAGGCTGCAGTTCTGTGGGAAGTGTTACCAGTGAAAGAGAGCAGCTAACTCTCAAGAGGTCTCCCACACGAGTCAAGACTGTTTCTGCATTTCTGCAGCACAGTGTAGCTCTTATCTCCCTCTCCTGCTTTTGCCATCCATACTTTTCTGAGTTATTTATGGTGCTTTCAGGGAAGAAACTGATTCAGCTACTACTCATCAAACAGATGTTTGCGTGTATGAAACACTTTCTCTGAAGTTCTCTCTGCTTCTTTCAGAACCATCTTAACAATAATCTTTCCTTCATTTTTACTTCTTTATTTTCCTTTTCCCCTCCAGTTTCTGAATGTTACTTGTGGTTTTTATTTACTTCCACAACATAAAAAGTAAATCGTATTAACTGTTTGCAGAATTTGATTAAATTCTGAAACTCTTCTAAATCTGAATAAACTGAAGTTGTAGAAATTTTGTAGGCTTATTGAATTATCTGTATGCAGCTGTTCTGAGTGTTGCATAAATCACAAAGAACTTCAGCTTTCTGCTCTTTAATTACCTGGTTACTTATGCTGACAGTGTTCACGTGGAAAGAGAATAATTATTTAGATACCCAAGTTGTCTGGATTCAGCTAAGTGAGGAGGTAGATGATGCTCTGAGGATACTTCTGCTTGTGTTCAGTGCAGATGGTGAGCCCATGAGACCTGCTAGATAAAGGCAAAGAGAGAAGGTATACAGTGTGGCATTGAGAAAGTGTGTTCACAGCTGTAAGGAGCTG
The DNA here is from genome assembly GCA_013399175.1 of Odontophorus gujanensis. NCBI lineage: Eukaryota > Metazoa > Chordata > Aves > Galliformes > Odontophoridae > Odontophorus > Odontophorus gujanensis. Next base: position 807,023 of record VXAB01008517.1, read on the forward strand.
CTGGAAGTGGCGGACTTACCAAGCTTGCGGGGGTACTGACTCAGTAACAGTAGCAAATGTCAGTTACAGTTTGAATGGGATCCAAGTTGTCTGTGCGCAGAGTCCACCCATACATCAAGGTCTTTCCTGTGGGGAATGAAATGACAATAGCCATTAAAAAGCTCATCAGCAAGCTTCTGCAAAACTAAAATGTGAGATTTATGCCAGGAATGGATCTGATTTGCTTAGAATTTTAATGGCAACTGTTGCTGACACTTTAAGATGTTATGGTGAATTGAAAAGATGGGAAAGGGAAGTGTGAATGGAAATAGTCAGGGCTTTCCTACTTCAGAAGGTATCGTGAGGGTCATCTAGTGCTCTAAGTGCTTTTTATACATCCACTACATACCACTGTGTTTGTGAGTACCATTACGAATCTTGTTGTATTTGTATGAATTGTCTGATGGCCTTACTCCTAAGACAATTAAACAAATATCTTTTAAAGCCCAATGTAATCATTGCAGCAGAGGATGAAAACGTGATCCAAATCTGAAATCAAAACACAGATCCTCGTTACGTTTAATTTGATGCACTGCCTGTGTGTTGTGTGGGATTTACGTAATGAATTTTAAGTGGTTCGGTGTGTCAGTAGACCGAGGCCATTAGGTACTTAAAAGGTGCAAGAAGAGAAATGCCAATTGCTGTTTTAAAGACCAGACACTAACTCCTACACTGTCAAAAAAAAAAAGATCTTTCTGTTACATAAATTACTACTTAGAGGGTGTTTGAAAGGAAGTGCAGTTTCTGTGGTAAGAAGTGCTTTGTTCATCCAAGCAAATTAGCTGTAAGTAAGTTGAAAAGAGTTATTTTTACTATTATTCCCAATTTAATAACAAAAAAAGTTAAAGGCTTGCTTGGTCACTTTGCAGTGATGTAACAGTTTATTGTAAGCAGGCATCGCGGTAGGAATTGATGATGTACATATCGAGTATAAGGCTGGAAACAAAATGTAAAAAGAGAGCTACTGCTTTTGGGTCGTACTTCGAATACTGCAAGAAAATATATTGCTAATGATTTTGTATAAAGTGAGCTTGAACTGCATTCAGTGGTAGGTTTTTCTTCTCAAGTGTTAGCTGTGTAATTAGTGTATTATGTTTTATTTTCCTAAATGAATGTCTGCTATTTTCGTTACTTAACTAAAAGAGAAAATGTGTGAGTGGAGATTATTTTTATAGTCATCTTAATTTTCTCAGTACTGTAGACAAATGCACTATAAGTTGAGAAGCATCATTAGGCTGGATTTTTGAATGATGGAAATTAGTTCTTGAATTGCTCAATACCATGATTTATTTATTTTTTAACAGTGTAATTCTTTTCCTTAGACTACCTTCTGTGTTGGACTGAGTTTGTTACTTGATTCCAGCTATACGCCTTCTTTTTTCTTCCTGTCCCTTGAACACTCAACATTAATAATTCTCCCATATTCAAGATCATATGGAATATTGGAAAAATAATTGATGCATTTTTAATGCTCTTGAAATCAACTGTGTATATCCATATTTATTTGTAAGTAATCCAACAATAAATCTATATAACTTCATAACAAGATACTACACCTCTGGATACCTTTCTTGTTCTGTTTTCTATCCTCTGATGAAAGAGGAGCACAGAAAGAGTTGAGCTGACATTTAACTGAGTTGTAGGAGACCATTCTACTGATTCAGAAACCAGAGAATTAAGAGTGGCCTCAGTGTTGTTTGTCACTCAGAGGAAAGCACACAGGAGCTCTGACTGCTGGTGCTTCCCCTAGGCCTGTGATGACTGTATTTAGGGGTGATGGCAGTAAGGGATAGGAGTACTTCAGTTACACCAGGAGCTTATAAAAAACTGACACTCTGGATGTACAGGCTGAAACTCGTATCTGAATACTGAGGGTGCTGTATCCTGTTCAAGTAACTAGGAGCTGATCTCTGCACAGTTCTGCTGAGGCTCATGTGACATGCATCGCTCTCTCAGAGGTAAGCCTGCCAGAGCACTTATCAGGAGAAGAAAACATTCTCCTGCTTCCCCTGTGTTAACAAAAGCTGCTCCCATTTACAAAGCGTAACATGTTGTATGCTTTCTTTTCAAAGTTTGTCCTTGAATCTTTTTCTTCTTACCTTCTCTGCAACCTGTATAGTTCATCAGATCCCTTGAGGCTGTCATTGTCATTGTGTGGCATCAGCTGTGCAATGCTAATGAGTTTCAACAGGACAGAATAGCAGTCTATGTCTGGTGCAGCTCCTGCAAGATCATTATCAATCTTGTCATGCTTTCAGGAAGGCCACATTTCTTGATAACATTAAGTTTGTAAAACAGCAACAAATTCCCCTGCAGGGGCAGCTTAGTAGCGTTTTGGTAAAAAGAAGTCCTGGCAATGATGTATGTTACTGAATTCACTTATTTGAGGAAATTATAGATCTTCAGGTTTGCTAGATCTTCAGGTTTGAGTGACTGACCCAGACAAACTTGAGCTGAGTTAATCAGTGGCAGAGATTTGCAGTGCCCTTGAAGTGTTCTGACCAATCTGACTGGTTTAAATGAATACTGTCCTACCAGTTTCAGGCCTACCTATGAGCCACAGCTTTTATTCCATCTGTTACTGTGAGTTTCTTGAAGATGATGCCAGATTTAAAAAAAAAAAAAAAAAAGTTACTAAATATATACATGTTTTCAGGGCACACTTAGTCCTTAGGCTGATCAGATTTCTCTGAATATCAAAATTAAGGAATGTCAACTCAAAAAACATGGCCTGGAAAATGACTTTTCTTGGCTAATGTCATGTATGTATTTTCTTTGTCGTCAGATTATTTTCCACTTGGAATGTTATTTGGTATTAAGACTGTTCTTATGTTTGTTTGTAATCAAATGTATATGTAGAATATGCTATTAATTGCATTTAAGTTCATAACTTAAATATGTAATATATGGATATAAAAAAAAACTGAATTCAACTAGAGAACAAATATAATATAAACAGCATAGCAGTAAACTATAATTTCTTGTTATGTGGACAGTAAGGAATATGTAAAACTTCTCCTGTATTTGAGTAGATAAGAAGTAGGTGAAAATATGAATTTTTAGTATCAGTTCTCAAACCCACAGAAAGGCTTTCTTTTGTTGTGTATGGTTGAGCTACACCTGTGATTTAGGTTAACTTAATCACTGTAGCAAGTATAATAAACCAAATCATAAAGAAAGTCTCAGATTTTTTTTAGCATTGAAAAGACTGAAAATTCGTTCTGGAAAGAGGAAAGAAAAAGCTGCTGCTGGAAAATTCAGGCCTCACTCCTACTCTTCTATAAATCGCTGTTAGTATTCCTGTCTCTGTGTGTGAGCCCTAGGTCCAGGCTTGTGATTTAAATTATAAACAGAGATGAGATACTTTTGTACAAGAATAAGAGCACGCAGATGGAGATAATCAGAAGTGACTTAATATGTCGGCATTTTTAGAGGTGCTAAAAGCCCACAGTGCCAAATAGATGTTGATGAGAGAGCTACAGGTGCAGAGTATTCTCAGACATATCCCAATAGGCTGAATTCTAGAAGGTGTTCAGGCACTTTTGGAGTCTCATTAGGTGCAGTGGGAATTGTGCTTTTGGATGTATTCAGAAATCTCATAGGTGCCTCTTTCCAAATCTATTGAGATTTCTTGAATGCTCCTAATTTTTGTTCTGTTGACAGTTGCCATAGTTAAAGGGAGTTTTTATGGAACTTGCCTTATCTTTCTTGGTTAGTTACAAGAAGTCCTGATGATGTGGGCTAAGGGGGAGAAATGGTAAAAACTACCATAGACAGTAATTTGCATTAAACAAAGGATTCCTGTGGGATTCTTTAACCTCTGTGATAAACTAGAATTTGAGCAAAGGACTTTTCTCCCCTCTTACGTTTTGCAGGCTATATTGTTTGTACTGTTTGATATGTTTATATCTAGAATTTTACTTTCTAGCCACGAGCCCATATACATGACTTGCAACTTGACTTTTTCAAAAGTGACTAATGAAATTGGGACTCTTCACAGTGTTGTTGGGGATTATTTTTAAGGTAGTCACACATTCTCCAGTGGCGCTTAAGCATGCATGCAGCTACAAACAGCATTATCACTAACAGATGGTAGGTGGTAGGATCAACCTGCTTATTGTTTAACCTAATCATTTCCACCCTTTTAGGGTGACATTTCGTTACTTACTCATCACTCAAGCTTCCAGTTTTTAAGATTTGAAGTGTAGTGGAAAAGGTGGCATGTTGTTTGGTTAACTATTCCTGCTTGTAACTCTGTCTTGTTTAAATACATATACAGTTTTGTTTTGTGCCCTTTAGTGTTGTAAGTTCACTCAAAACCTCCAAAGAATTATGTCTTCAATGATACTGTTAGACAAACTAAATTCTCCCTCCTGCTTTCACAGGAACCTAAATCAGTTTAATGGATTATCTTGTTTTGTTGGAATTTGTAACAAGCTGTATCTCCCTATAAATATTATTATTCCTTTTGTTTCTCCTTTTTTTTTCTATTAGTACATATGATTACACAGCCTGTTGAAACCTAGGAGTTGCTGCTTTTCTGGATGGCTTCAATTAGCTTGTTTGATTTGCTTCTCTTAAAAAATGTCACATCAGGCATGTAGTTAATTTACCTTCCCAAACCCAATCTTCTGCAATTCTTTTGCCATGTTGAAATGGAACAGTTCAGTGGAGGAGGGAAAATAAGAAGTGTTAGCGAATGCATTTTTATTTTAAATAAGTTGAATTCACTGGATAACTTTTCATAGTTCTGGAATGTTATTTTTAAAAATGAATTATTGACAAGATTCTTGTGGGGTTCTTGCCCTCTCTCTCTCCCCCCTCCTCCCCATTTTTGGGCGGGGAAGGGAAAAACTTCCTATTCTCTGCAGATGGGTTCCTTGGAGCTGGTGTTTTTGCTGACACTTCTCTAAGGCTTGCTGGTTTCCATTTTAAATCTCTCTGATGTTTATTCTCTTGCAGTGTTTGCAATGTCACTTCAGTTTGCTGATGAAATTTTTGAGGCATTTGTCCTTCACTCACTGCTAATATTAGATCTTTGTTATTCTTGTTTGAAGGACAAAGGTAGGAATCTCCTCCTTTTTTCCCCTCTTCTCAGAAAAGACTGAAATTTCAACTTAAGTGGGGAAAGGCACCTAAGAGATGATCTTTTCATTGCCATGCAGCCTTAAACATTTCTGTGCTTTTGTAAAACACATTTTACCAAAAGTCCTGTGTGCTGTTTTTTTTGTCTATGCACTTCCATGAAAATTCCTTGTCTCAAAATGTGCATGTTTGTCAAAAATACATGTAATGCTTTTTTTTTTCCACGAAACTTCTTTTTTTAACTGATGAAAATGGTTCTATTTGATTGTTGATAGTTGTCACAGAGGAGGCCAGCATTCAATGGAAAATGAGATGTTTCTTATGGATCTTTGTGTCTAGTCTGTTCTATTGCTCAAAAGCTAAATGATAAGATTTACCATTGTAAGTTTGTTGGGTTTGGTTTTGTTTTAAGAACTGGTGTTATATGGGATTTTGTCTTTGTTTTGAAAGTATGGGAAAGCCATATAATAGTTCACCCTGTCCCCTTCAAAGACTGAAAGGTCACTTGAAGAGGGGCGAGATGCTTATCTACTGTATTTCTTTCTTCATTGTCATGCAGTAAAATTGAGTTTTCATCGAATTTCAATTGAAAACCTCAAGCAGGCCAGATGGAAGCACAGTGAAGTTAGTAGTATGCAGCAAACTTTACACTGGAGCCTAACAAGCCGTTCATTCTTAGCTTTAGTGACCTCTGGATTGTAGTCATGAATGACAACAAGCTACTGCTGTCAGTGCAAGCTGCAAGCATGCTGTGAGCATTAAGTTGATATGCTGGAAAGCTACTCCTGTTAATGGCACTGGTGTTTGGGTGGAAGCTTTCCTATTGGTCAGGCATGGCTGAAGCTTTGTGAGTAGCAGACCTTATAAACTGAAGCCTTGCTCTTTCAGCTGATCCCCAAACACTTGTTCCTTCTCTAATCCAAATATTTGGTGGGCTGTTTTCTTGTTCTGGAGGTTAACGTTCGGATGCAAAGGGGAAGAAACAAAGGCCGAAGTATTTAAATCATACATGATAAAAAAGTCTAAATAATCTGATGCACACCAAAATGTTTCTGTTCTCTATCAGTATGTGCTTCTTGGTTTATGCTTACATAAAAATGAAGAAAGGATGCTATGCAAATCAGTGTTTCTTAGTTTGACACTCACTACGCAGCCACCTGTTAAAACATAAGTGTGGATGAGTCCCAGTATGAGATATGAAAGCTTTGCAGCTTGTGGTGTTTGATAACCTTCAGAAAGTAGAATTTGAGAGCCTGAAAAAGTGAATGTGTACAAACTTTGAATGTAATAGATAGGCTGGAAAGTAGTGTTGTGCTTGTCCCAGAAAGAGATCAACCAGGTGACTCTTGTAGATTTCACTTCCTTTGCACTTCTGATCTACGACTGTGGGCAAGGCTGGGTTTACAGTCATTATTTTTAACAGACTTTAGGTTTTAAAGTATGAAAAAAGCTTCTTGACATTCTTTGAAGGAATACTTGGCTAGTATCCTAAACTCAGTATCAATAAACATGGTTACTAATGCATTGTCAGACCAGTGAGAGGAGTTTGTTCTCAAAATACACATGGAGTAACTTCTGGGAGTTGCTGAGGTCTATAAAGGATATTTAGTTGTACCTCTTCTGTCATTTGTGGGTAGATATGTGGAAGTACAGCATTTCTGACAGTACTGGAGGTATGTCCGTCTATGTGAATCTCTGCTAAAAACATTTGGAAGACAGTGGCTGTTTTGGGACGTGTGAAAGTATTAAAGTTCTGCAAAATTGAAGCTTAAAGGAACTCTGCATTGGTGCTGAACACTTGGTGATGTTCACCAATTTAATTTGTTAATGTGACAGCAGTCATTGCCTCCAGCATCGTCACACTACCTTAACATAGGCCCATAACGTCTGATGCAAGGGTAGAATTGTATCTTGTCTCTATTGACTGTGGAGAGCTGTAGAATTGATTAGATGTGTGAATGTATGTACACATAATGGAACTCTTCATTTTGTCATGCTATGTGCAAGATCCTTATGGTGTATACTGGTACAAGTGCTTGGAAGATAATTTGCACAGAGATCTGACCATAAGATTTTTTTGTGTGAAGCTGATGTATCAATAAGACTAGCAATAATACTGAGGAATAGTAATTCAGGGAGTTATCCTGGAGAGTTCATTGAAGAAATATCGTGAAACAGGAAGTTTAATCATTGGGTGTAGCTGAAAGATGAAAGCTCTGCCACTTTTAATATCAGGAAACATCAAAAGCCCCTTGACAAATGGTTTTCCTCTATGAATGTTTACAGTACAATTTGTATATGAGAATTTATTAGTTATGTTTTACTTGTGACCCTTTAAACTCATGTTTATCTGTTGACATGTCAATCATAATGTTGATTTAATAGTATTTACTGTTCTTTATCTGTTCTTTTCAGTCTTGCATGACCTGGTGTGTTCAGCCACTCCATTTGTTAAGCCCATGTCTCTTCAGGATGATTTTCTAGCACTTTTTTTGTCTGTTTAACATGTGTTTTGTTAACTCTGCCTTGGACTTGGCATTGAAATGGTTTTCTACCTCACATCTTCATTTGGGGCATTTGTTTTCTTTCTCACCTTTTAATTTCTTGACTAAATACTTCGGTCATTTTGTTATGATGATTTTTTTCCTCAGGTTTTGAAGTTTTTTTTTCTTCTTTCTTACTTTTTTCTCTACAACTTCCTTCCCATATCTGTTATTTTGTAATTGCATAAATTGCAGGGTCAATAAATTGCTGGTATTTTCAAATGCTTACCCATAATTAAAAGATCTCAGTTTTACTTCTTCTGTTGGATCGTGTTATTTATGTTTAACCTGTTATACCTAAAATGTGAATACAAAATTGTTGCTTCTTTCATTTTTTTAGTCTAACTTTCCAATGAAAGAAGTCATCTAATTTTGTCCTTCAAAAGTTCAGAATGCAATGGAATTAATGGATAGCATGTGGTCTGCGCAGCGTTAGCATGTTCCAGCATCCCTTTTTTGATAGGGTTACAGCTCATACAAACATAAGCTGAATTCTTATTGGAAGCATGTTCTGACTTAGTAAATCTGCAGCTCTATGCCATTCTATAACTGAAACACGTGTAAAGGATGTGTAGCTTTTTGTATACATATTTGGTCATAAAAATTTCCCAATGTTTTGTTACTTGAGAGAGTAACTGCAGGTAATTGAATTATGGTGGTTGTTTTTTTCGGTTGTTTTTTTCAGAAGCACAGCTGAGTGAGTTTGGTAGTTCTGGATAGTATGAGATGTTTCCAAACGTTGCTTTGAATGAGATCTGCTCTTGGAAGTGAATTGTAACCTTGCTAATAACGCTTCACCTTATATTGCAGAGTACTCTTGGAGATCATAGACTGGATTCTCTTTCAGTTAAAACATTTCAAGAATGGGAGAAATGTCCTCAGTCTGTTGGCAGTTAGTCATCAAGGTGGACTAGATACAAGACACAGCACCACCCCCCTTATTAACATGCAGAGCCCCTACATCCCTGAGCTGAAGTGCCTGTGGTGTGAATGTCAGATCCTGAAAGCCTATCGTTTTGTTTTGCTGTTCTGTTGTGTTACATGCTGACATAAACAGAGATTCTGAGAGCTAAGGTGTGGTTTTCTGTCTGGCAAAGGCAGGCTTCAGACTTCACTTCGTGGTTCATTTAAGGATAACTTCAGCAGGGAAGTATCTTGTGTAAGTTCTAGCTGCATCCTTCGAGAAGGGAAAGCAAATCCATGACAACTCTGAAATTAAAGCATTTGATGCTGTAAATAATTAAATCTGCCAAGATATTAACATTTACTTTGGAGCTGTGCTGCAGAAGGCATAAACGTTTGCTTTCAGCACTGAAAATGAAGCTACTTTTGCTACCAAACCTTGAATGAGAGTATAGCCCCAACAAAGTGTACTTTGGAAAAGAATGCATTTCTGCTAATTTAGATGATTTACAAAAGGCATTGAGGCATTGAAGAATGTTTATTACCCAAACCATCTCTTCACTGTGGGTTTGAACCAGCAGGCTAAAGCTTTTTTTGGTACAAGGAGGCTAGAGCTATCAAGAGGACCTTGGGAGTGAGAGATGCTGGAAAAAAAGGTGCATTGTTATTAATGAGGGGCTGTAAGCAGTGAGGAGAGCTTTTTGGGTTCTTCATCTGTCCTTCAGTCCTATCAGGTTATTGAACTGTTTTGTAGAATATCAGCTCAGGTCTTTCTCATATTATTTCCTGGATTTGAGGGGAGTGTGTGTGTGTCCTCTTCTCTCTTCCTTGGGATCTGAGAGCAACAAAATGATACTACTGATTCACTTTCCTTATGCTGCTGCTTCTGGCTGTTTTCTGCATTTCTAGCCTTTTTTTTTTTTTTTTTTTTTCCTCCCTTTCGTTTTGCAAGGGGCCACAGCTGAAGTATAACTACTCCCCAGTTTGCCAGTACAAGCTGTTCTACAGCTGTCTAGGGATGTTGGAAAAAGAGAGGCTGTTTTCCACCTACTCAAAGTAGTTTATAAGTTTTGTGCCCTACAGTATACTAGGTACAGCTCATACTTCTGCAAAGGAGGCTTGTATACTTTATTAAATCTTGCAGATAACTGAAAAGCTGACTGCCATCCTCCTGCATCTGTCGTGGTTATAATATTCCATGTAGTAAGAGACAATGGTGCCATGCTATGTGTCGTGCTGCTGGCTTTCCTTTGAAAATACTTCCGTGATTGTGGCTGTATCATTCATAGCAGATTGTGAGAATTGTCTGCAAGGAGAAATCCTTCTGTTTTAAAGGATTGTGTTGTTACTATCCATAACTGGCTGGACAGATGAGAACTACATATGTAGTGAAGGTTTTGTCTGATGCTCCATTTAGCATTTACCCAGTGACTCAATTCCCCTCAGGTGTTTTCCAGAAGCACAGGACCAGCATTGCTTTCGAGCCCTACTATGGCTCTAAAGGTCTGTCTCATGTGACTGCAGGTTTCTAATTGGGCTTTCTGAATGTGTAGAGAACTATGTATGTGTCCCTCTAAGCATTTTAGTAGTGGGAATGCTATATCTGTGACATGAGGTTGTTACTGTTCAACAAAAATACCAGCTCTGTAGCTCTGGTGCTGCTGCTGCTGACTCAGTAACACTGTAATAACTGCTCAGCTAGGATGGGATTGATCGCCTTTAGATATAAAGTTCATTTTCTTTCGATGCTGTTGTTTCTTATGTCTACAGGAACAGCTTTCATTTCAGTAAAAGTGCTCATCCAACTGTATCAATGATTGGTAAATACCAATGTTTATTAACAGGATATATACAGGAAATGCAAGATACATGTTTAAATGCTTTGCTGTCTTTCTCTCAAATAGATGTCACACGAATTGCAGTCTCACCCTTTCCAATAATAAAGAAAGCATCTTAAATACAGAAACTAGAGCAATGGAATAATCAATAGCAGTGTAGTTTCCAAATGGGTGACTGTTGAAATTTTAATTCCATTAAATTCTCTGCTTTGGAGATGCATCTCATATTTTCAACCATTTGTCTAGCTACATAAATTGGACTGTATTCAAGAAGCTTGCCAAGAACAGATTTGTAGGAAGAAATGTTATACTTTGACCCAGGTTCAATGTGTTCTAAAGCACCGAGAAATAAATATTTCTAAGACTTTATTTGATGTTCAACTTAGATAGTTTGGGTTATTTTCCTCCCTATGTTATGGTATACAGTTATTTAATAAGCTATACTTACAAATTTCTTGTTTCTTTCTTTCTACATTTCTCCTGTTTTAACTCAACTTGCCTGACTTATGTTGTGACTTTTATGGAAAATTTGAATATAGAATCCTGTGACTGCAATTTATTTAAACCCAATTTATTGAGAATTTCTTTTTTGTTCGTTTTAATTATCTACCATTCCCAGCAAAGTCTGAGAGATTCAAGTAAGTCTATTTTCTTACACAGATGTACTTAAAAATTTGTCTGCTATTCTTCAGAAACCTTTCTTGTATGATATAATGAGTATTTTGAGCATGAATATGTTTGTCGCTTTTCTTAAATCTTGTACTGTATTTTTAGCTGTCTGTGTGAGATCTAACACAATTGCCAAAGACTGCATTTAGTCTGTTGATGACTAAGTTGACTAGAGATGGTAGTTGGGCATCCACATTGATGAGAGCTTTCTTGTTAAATACAAAGCACTGTCTGACTTTTCTCTGTGAACTGGACAGGGCTGGTGTTGAGAGCTGCTTGTTTTTCTCTTGGGCAGACTGCAGATGTGATGTAACAGGCTGAGTTGTGGTTAACAGCAGTGAGGGAGTCTGAAGTATCTGCTTGATGCACGAAATGAGCTAATGGATTCAATTTTTATGTAATTGTCAGAGTGCTAAGTAATTTCATTACTTGAATTGTAAGCTGAAATTCTATTTTTCCATTTAAAAATATTTTCGGAGTAAGTTCAAAGCGGTTTTCTTTAACTCTTGCTACAATAGCTATAGCATGTCCTAGGAGACTGGAAAGAATTCCCTGAAACCAAGTTGCACATTCTGTTACACGTGCTGTTTAACAATGAAAAGATTTTTGTTCATAACTGGAAAAATGTTTAAAAGTATGAGGCCATGCTTCTTAGCAAGTGTCAGAGCTGTGCCTTTCAGTGGTCAAACGTAAAATTGAGAATGATGTAAGTGGATGTCATGTGCTAGGCTTTGAGGTGGATGTCACATTTGGGTAGATGAGATGAGAAGAAAAAGGTGTGTCATTGTGTCTATGTTAGAAAATTTCTTATCTGTTACATGTTTTTTAATTTATCTCAATTAATGAAGTGTGTTACAGTTTGTTTGTACAAGGGACTCTTGCAGGCATGAAAATCACTTGTGTTCTACTTCTGTTGGTTTTGGGGATCTGAGTCTTAGGATGACCGGGGCTTTCAGTCTATTTCTTCAGTTTCTTTCTTGCAAAATATAATGAAAAATAACTTTTCTAATCTCTTGATCACCATGCTGACATGCCAGAACATCCTTTTTCAGTACAAAAATGCAGCTTGGGGAATCGTGTTTTAATGCAATGGCAAGAAGTGTTAATAATTTACCATGCGGTTTGCCTGTAAATAGCTGCACAAATTTCAGTTTCTTTCGTTTGTTCAAAGTCAGGAATATTTCTGTTTTCCTAAAGTTGGTGGAAGTCTTCCTTTTTCTAATCCTAAAATAAGTCTAGTTTTTTAATCTCTAAGCACAGTTATTAAAAGATCAGAATAGTTTGTGGTTATGACCTTAATGCGTTGTCTGCAATGGTTTTAATCCATAAGGATTATTTGAATCATAAGAACTTCAATCCATAAGAATTTTTCTTTATAGATTTTCTTCTCCTTTTGTCCTTTTTCTTTTCAATCCATATGAGTTAAAAACTATGGGATCATACAAAATTCCTTGTCCTGTTTTTTTCTGTGTATAAAATCTTCAGTTTGCTAATATTAATATGAAGGGAGTTCAGAATTCTTGAGCTCTGGGTCTACTGCCTGAGTAGTATTTTTTCATTGTCTTGTCAGCTGAATTTTGACGTAGTTTTCATTCTACACAGTTGTCAATTCTGTCCAAGCTCCAAAATTGTCTGATTTGCATCTTCACTTGAAACTTAATGTACTCTCATCTATTAAAACTTAGAGTTCTTTGAAGAAATTCCAGTAAAATGTTGAATTAACAGAATACAAAGGTTGGAGATGCAACTTTTTTTCCAAACATTTAATGTTAAATTGTTTAAGCAGTATAAAACACGTACAGAGTTTGTGAGCTCCAGAAGGGTGTTAGGTAAAGTCATATTTAACAGTGAGAACTCAGTGTGAAATAGTAAAGAATAACATCTGTGCACTGCTTGATGGCTGTAGAGTGATCCTTTTGCACACTTCAGGGGAAAAGGCAGACTTTTCTTCCATCCTGGGTACGCTGCTGTGTGTCCTTTCCTTGTGTCCTGGCTCTGGCTTACAAGGTGTTTGCAGGGAGGTTTGCCACACCAATTGCTTTGTGTAACTGTTTATTTCAGGGAGAGAAGAGAAAAAAATATCAGGGTAAGCAAAAAAAAAAAAAAAAAAAA
>VXAB01008517.1:820253-937129 GCA_013399175.1 Odontophorus gujanensis
AAAAAAAAAAACACAAGAAAAGCAATCCAACTTCTGTAGGACTAAACTGCAGAAAATTATGTGCTTGATAGAAAATTGGAAACATCTTGGAGTGCACTGTAAAATCACAGACCCACGTGGGGAAATGCTTGTCGAGTTGCCACCCAAACTGTTCCTATGTGGAGAAATTTATTTTTGAAAGTGAAGGCGAGCTGCTTGCTCAAGATGATTTACTTTTTTTATGGCATCTTAGCAAAGGCTTCTTTTCTCTCCTTCGACTTTCATCCCACCACCTCCTGCCAATTTCTACTACACACACACACACAAAAGCAAACATGTCCCCCCCCCCAGCCTAAAAAAACAAACCCAGTATTTATGCTTTTACTTCAGTCCATCTGGTCTGCTTTCACTGTTTTGACCCAGCGTTATTCTGCTTTTCTCACTTCACGGTATCGCATCCCGAGTTGCCACTGCAGAACAGTACGTGGTGCTGTTTCAGCTGTAGGTGGGGGGGCTGAGAAAAAAGAAGCAGTGACATCTGTCAGCTGAAGGAGAAGAACTCGTTGGCAGAAACATTGCTGAAAATAAAGTTGAGCAGTAGAAGGAAGAGCAGAACTAAGGCTCCGTAGTTCAGATGAGGAAATGCTTTTCTGCATTATTTTATATAGTAGGGAATGTCCATTTTAGAATGTACGCTTGCACAAATGTTTATGCATGCTTTTGCTACTAGACAAGGCTGGTACAACTGCAGGATTTTTTTTTTTTCAGCTATATCTCCTTCAGTTGCTGGGCTTGGAAACTGTCTTTGTGGTGTGTAGGGAATGTGTTACAGGACTGATCACAACTAAGAGATGAGAGCTTATGTGGAGGCTAGTGAAAATCCTTTGAGATGGCTTAATACCTGTGAGCTATTGCACACATTTGATGATTATGCAATTGAATTAACAATTGAAATAAATTCTGATTAGTTGTTGAAATCGGGGGACTAACTGATCTGACCACGTATTCCCTCACTTCAGAGTAACCAGGTGTGGAAGGAGCTGCATTTACTGTCTGCCCCATGCTTTTTGCATTTAAAGTGGTCAGTGACAGGGAAGCTGTTTCTGAACTTTCAACATAGTAATTAAGGACATTAAGTTTTGATTAGATATGTGTATGGTTTTATGCTACCAGAGGGTATTTCCTGAGTTTGTTTTGTTGCCATGTCAATACAAGAGTCAAAGTGTACTTGGTATGATCAAACCAGAAGTTGTGTTTAAATGTAAGCAGAAATCTGGCTTGTTTTTTCTTCTCTCATGATTTTTTTTTTATCTTTTATGAACATGGCACATTATTGTTATACTTACTAAGTAGTAGCATGTAGAGTTATTAATGCTATATCTTGAAAGGAGGTAAGGTGATTTCAGCTTCCAACAACAGTAAAGAAACCTGTCGTCTTGCACTAAGTGAAACAGGAGGAGTGGGCAGTAAGGATTGCATTGGCTGAGAACACAGGTTGGCCAGCATGGCTGGGACATATGTTGGAATGCTTCCTCAGGAACCAGAAGCCACAGTACCAGGAAATTCATTAATTTGCATTCAGTTGGGGTATAGTGCACATCGGTTTAGGCAATGGAGCTGCAGGAGGAGATGAGTTAACATTAACCTGGAATTCAGTGTATGTGTATGTTGGCACGTGTCTGTTCTAAACTATTTAGACCTAGCAGTCCCTGTTGCACTTAGTTCTCCTAGGAAGGAGGTTTTAGAGGATTGTCTGACTCTTTTAAGATGTATTACATCTGTTTCTGCATGAAGCATGGCTCCTGGTATAGTTTAGCAGGGGCGTGTGGGGGTGTGGCAAGTGTCTGCACGCACCTCTGTTTTCTGGCTGTGGCTGTGGTGTGTTGGCAGACCACTGGATTGGCACTTGAATTCTCATTAACTTCTGCTTAATGCATCTTTTATAAGGGTGGAGGAAAGTCCCATCTTGATGTTTGTCCTCTGTTAGCCTGTTAGGAGTTGTTCTACAGTGTCAGATGGTTGCAAGCAGAAGTACAACATGGTCTCTTCAGCAAACAGTCTGGAAAACAGATCAATGTTTGCATTAGGATCCTAATGTGTGGGTTTTCTAAGAGAACCTCTTGGAGTTGGCTGTGATGCAGTAATGAAATTTGTCAGTTAGGCGTGGTGGCGTCATGTTGGGGCTGAGTATGTGTTTGTGCATGTATGTGTGTGAGAATTGGAAATAAGGAGAGTTAGAGATTGCTGTGAGTGAAGGTTAAGAAGAGTGGTGAACTAGCTTTCTGTTGATTTGATTATTTCAAGACAAAGCTTCACTAGTCCGATACTTGTTAACAACGTGTGTTGCTAATATTTAGCTCTTACTCATTCCTCATCGCTGTCACTGCATTTTCAAAGCACTTAATGTGTAACAATCTTAATGTGTAAGTAAAGGTTGAGCATGCAGCACCACAGAGCTAATGCTGTGTGTTAAGTACTGGTAGCTGCATCCTGTGAGACGGTGAGACCTTTGTGTTTCTGGGTACTTCCTAGCCCTGGGCCTGTGGTGCTGCCAAGGGGCGGCTCTCAGGCGGCTATTTTGGCCTCACAGTTGGTGGAAGGCCTGAGGTCCATTCCTTCCAGCAGCACTGTTATTTTCACTGAGCCCCTTGGTGCAGAAATGCTTATACATTGTTTACTAGTCATGCTGTATGAGTATGCTCATGTTTGAGCTTATAACAAGTTACTAATAAATACTGTTTATCTGCTGCTACTTTTACATTTCTGCTTTCACTACATACAATTAAGGTTTTACATCTGTGGAGATCTTGATCAACAGTGTGGAATTTCCCCTTGAATCCTAGCTGAGAATGTTCCAGGCTTACCCTGACTTCATTCCTTATATAGCTGTAGTTTGAACAGAGGGCTTTAATCTTTCTATAGGTGCATACTACAGAGACTTTACTTAATCTCTTGTAGGTGTTCTGTAGATGAACATCAAAATCTGTTCACGTGAATGTTAAAAGTTTGTACTGTATTGTAAGCATTAAAACAAGTAAAGCAAGATCACCAGAAACGCAAAGGCTTAAAATGCTGAGAAATGTGTGCTTTGCATCCCTGATGTACAGAATTGCTTTGGTGTTAGATACTTTCCTGATATTATCCTGAATAGCGTGAGGAGTTTTTGGTTCTGAAAATGTAGGAATGGTAATATATTATCCTCTGTAACTAATGAATTGTCCAGCCATTGTACAGTGTCTTATTAAATACAGAAGATAAAAAAGATCTCTTTAATGAAACTGTTTGAAATACTAAAGCTACTAAGATTGTTAAAATTCTTATACCTATATAGAATGAGTATAGGTTAGCCTTTTATTCCAAAGAAATATGTTAACTGTATCTGCTAAGAGCAGTGGCAGTTCTGTTTTGAGTTATGTTTATTGCAATGGGTGGAACTCATCTCTTTGAAGGAGAAAAAAAGTGTATCTCTGAAAGAAGGTGGGAGAAAAGTGTGCTGATGTGGTTATGATGAGATTTTGACTGGTCGGAGTTGAATCTGAGGAAGAACAAAACAGAACTGTTCTTTTCTTTGTATGGGCTTTTTTGCTTTGTATAACTTTACATTTTCACCTTGTTTTTCTCACTTTACTTTTAGTTTTAGTACATTAGGTGTTGTCAGAAAATCAGGATGAATCATCTTCCTAACATTTTCACATAAAACTCAACAACTAGAACATAGCTAGAGAGGTGTTGGAATTGTTTCAAGAGTTATCTTAGAGTGAAACTACATCTTTCCAAAGCTTCAAAAAGAAAAAAAGAAAGAGGTCTGTTACACTTCAGTGGCACATACAAATGTGTTTCCATATCCTCTTCAGATTTTGCCTACCATTGTGCAGTTTGAAGAACAGACTAGGAAAAAGCCTGAAGAGTTAACAGTGCCAGGTCCTTTGAGAAAGGGAGGGCGAAGAATAGGAAGATCACTATCACCTTGAGTTTGGGAGTGGCTTACTTGATAGGGGCGGAAAGATAACTTGTCAGCAGCCACCATCAAAGTCAATAAGGAACAATGATATGCAAATAAGTGTTTGTCAGCTGTGGTTCACTTCAGTCAGTAATTTCCTGCTGAAGTAGAAATATCACAGGGGCATACCTGCGCTGTTGTCTTCATGCACTCTATGTACCCCTTGATGTCTTCTGTCCGTTGTTCATTTAAATATTAAATAGTGAGTCATTATAGGTATGTGGCAGTCCCTGACCATGCAGTAGTTGTGTTGTGATCATTGACATCTATCAAATCTGGGCTTACATATACAGCAAAGCAAGTGCAGGCATGCATCCAGCTCTGGAAGCAACCTGAAGCACACTCATGTCCTGTGTGCTCTGAAAACCTTGCCCACCAGCAGTGCTCAAAGTTAATGAGTTGTAAGAGCTAATTTCTTTTCTCTTTGATGACTAGAAGCAGTGGGGGCCATTCTCCCCTCTGCCAGAGTATCTTAATTTTTTCTCAGGGAAAATCTTCATTATTTCCTGACTACCTTCTTATTTGTTTGAATGTATTTACGATTCTTTTCCTGTTCATTGATGAACAGAATAGAGAAGTTAACAGTTTTATTTATGTAGATAATGCTTATAAGGTTAGACATGCACCGAATAAAAAAAAATAATACTTGCATTTTTTTGAAGTGTAGGCTTTACTGTTAAACGTGTTTTTTCCTAAATTAGTTACAAAAACCTTGTTAACACATTTCTGCTGATAGGTTTACTTTGTTGTTTAGTGTCTTAATCTTTATGTAAAATTGATAATTGGATAAGAAATACTGACTTATAACTACAGGTCCTACTGCTATAGAGTATGCTGTCAGGTCCTTCATGAAACCAAGACACTGAGGGAATTGTGTTGGATATTTCAGATTGCTTTTTAATATTGCAATGTTGTTTTAACTATCCGTTGTTTTTTGTTTGTTTGGGTTTTTTTTTGTATTTTTTCGCATCAGATGTTGCATGAAAAATAGTAAAGCATTCAGTTTTTAGTGAAATGATACTATTCTACTTGGCCGTCAGCCCAAGAGTGTCCCTAAAGTGAACTGAAACAAGTAAAGTTTGTCTTTTCTTGGAAAATTGACTGAAGTCTATGGAAAGCAGTGTTAATCTTTTGTAATGTTTTCTCACTGAAGTCTCAATTTTTTTGTGCCATTCTTCCTAAGCAACAGATGGCTACAGACTGTTCTTTTAGCAGCCTAGATGCATGGTACAGTTACTTTCTGTTCTGCTTTTAGTTTTCAGCATAATGCATTTATTTTTGTAATCAGTAATGCTACGTGCACACGCAAGTTGTGTTGGAAGTTGAGTAGTCCAAAGGCATTTCTGTCCTTCTGCAGAACTATTGGTTGAACTGAAAGGGGAAGATCTAAAGGGAGTTTTAACAGTACTACCAGGAGGCATCTGTGTAATTATCCTATTGAAACAGAGTAACATCTGCATTATCTGTGCATGTGCAGAATTGAAGGGAATGTTATATTTTCTAATCCTGTCTGGGAGCATTATGAAGTTAAAAGGATCACACTTTACCAAATCTTTGTTTCAACATGATAGGTTACACTTAATTACATTTTAATTACCTTTCTTCTATTGTAGGGTTTTATGCTAAAGACCCTGCCCCCGGCCCTAGAACAGAGCTTTTCTTGCCTTTGGATACTTTATGCTAGTTTTTATCTTCAAGTTTACAGTGAAAAGATGCTCCCACCGTTTTTGTTGAAGGCAGTTAGCCAACTCTTTTTCCTTAGTGTGGGAAAAGCACCAAGAATATTAATTTTAGATACAAAAGATGTGTTGCAGCATTCAGAAAGTGCGTGTTTTGAATTTAGCTGTAAAGTGCAGACTCATTGGATTACCTTTTATGAATAAGGAGTAACCATGCATGGCAGAGGCCGAACAGAAGCAAGATGAGATTATTCCAACCTTCTGACTACTTGCAGTGTAAGCCAGGAGAGTGTATTGGTTTAAATAATGTAGACTACTTTTCCTTTTTTTTTTTCCCTCGCTCTTTACCCCTGAGAGAGTCTGATTTCCTGATCATCTATCTAGCCATATGCCGCAGCTCTTGCCAGGATCTCCTAACAGTGTCATTGCCATCTAAAATTACTTGTTTTCTGAGAACTGAATTGTGTTAAGAATCTTCTTAAACTGCTACATTGGCAACATGGTGAAGTTTTGTGTACACACAGGAAAAATAAAAATACGCTGAAGCAACCTTGTCTTGAAATTCAGATTGGAAACAGCTTCAAGCATTGAATTCGATCCAGATTTTGATAGGTGTTCCACACCTGCTCAGGCACATCTCTCTTTCTTTGTTCTTTTTCCAGTGTTTTTCTTTGTTTGTTTGTGCTCTGACTAACACAGCACAATTTTGATGCAAACAAATTGAACACTTGCAAAAAAAAAAAAAAAAGCATTTTGTCTACTTCTATTTAGTACTAATTATGGTAAAGACTTAGTATAGCTCATAAAAAATGATAATATTTCGTGTTAACTTTGCTACGTTTCTTCTCTTGCAACAGGGTGGAACTGAAATACAGATACATGTTGACAAAGGAGTTGGAACGAGTCTGAATCCTGCTCTGTGATCTGCATATACCTGGACCATGAACTTGCTCTTTGGCTTTGTGCTTTAGTAACCTTTGTGCTAACTGCGAGAAGCTCTTGGGAATCATGGCATTCTCTCCATGGAAACTGTCTTCTCAGAAACTTGGCTTTTTTCTGGTGACTTTTGGTTTTATTTGGGGAATGATGCTTCTGCATTTTACTATTCAGCAGCAAACACAACATGAAAGCAGTTCAGTCCTGCGTGAACAAATTTTGGATCTCAGCAAAAGATACATCAAAGCATTAGCTGAAGAAAATAAAAATGTGGTAGATGGACCTTATGTTGGAACAGTGACAGCGTATGGTAAGTGTGTGTTCTGGATTACATGATAATCTGATCAAAGGTTTTTCTAAGATGTCCAAACATTGTACTTAGTAATGCTGCTCAATTGACAGTGCTTCATACTGCAGGTTTTCTGCACAGATGGAGAAGAACATTTTTTGCTTGTAAATTATGAAATGGGACAAAATTTAAATTTTCAGTCACTTGGAAATGAATTTATCTGCTTGGGTTTTTGGTTTTCTTTTCCCTACGTCTGTCTACTAGCCATATATGTTATGCCTTAAGTTAAGTGTTGGAACTTGATTTAAAACAATGTGTAGTTTTGTTTTGGAGAACCTTAGGAGACTTTTCAGTTGGCATGTCATTGTTCTAAGAAATTCCTTGTAGAAGAACAGCTTGTTTCGCTGATGAAGTGGAAACCTGCTCTTATCTTTTTCTCTTTTCCATTGCACATTTATGTCCAGTCAGTTTCCCTAACATTTAAGACTATGCATGTGGTCTAAGGTTAAATTTAAGCTTGAATATATCACATTTACCTCAGAGTAGAGAATGTTCTTCTCATGAATTTCAGTGCTTTGTATGGCAGTTTGTAGTACTTCCTGTCGTCCGTTTTATACAGCATGGCACTTAAGTGTGTGTGTGTATGTGTGAAGCAAAGCATGTAAAAGTGAATGAAACATATTACTAGAAAATACTATGAAAACAAAAATGTCATCTAATATTATGTAAATCTGGTAGAATCATATCACACCCCTTACTTTTTAAGTATTTTTAACCTCACTTTCCTTCCTGCTGACCTGTGCACTTTAAGGCCGTCTGGAAAATTAATAAAAAATCAGTCATCTAGATTTGTTTTCTTTTATAGTTGTCTTAATGTTCTGCTGTTGAAAATAGTTTTTTTGTAGGATTAGAAAATAATGATCACCAGGATGCAGCAGATCATTTCTGCACTGTTTTCTGTACGTTTCATATTCATTTCTCTTTGGTGCATATAATGACAATATTGTATTGGTTGTCTTCTTTTTTCTGTTACTGCTTTTCCTCTGGAAAAAAAAAATAGAATGTTGGAGTTTATAAAAAGGTCCTTGCCAGTAAGGCTGAGAGTATCATCTGTAACATAGCTAACAATTACATTGCTTTGTTGATTAAATTTAACAAGGAGTCCCTATTCTTCAGTTCTTCAATAACTTCTTCTGATGTGTGACTGCACTTTGAACTATCCTGGTATTGCAATTTTGCAGAACAATGCAAGCTAAATAGAGTGGCTCTAGATAAATATTTGGATTGAAGCCTTACAAGCAAGTAGACGTCCTTTAAGGCAATCACAGACTTGCAGTGTGTTTGATATTGACAGGAATCTCTGGATCCTTCTGCTCCAATGTCTCTCCCAGCACCCAGAGCAGGGTGTCCAGGACCACAACCAGGTGGCTTTTGAAGATCTCCAAGGAGGATACTACTGCACAGCCTCTTTGGGCTACCAGTGTCAGTGTTGTGTCGCCCACAAAGCACAGAAGTGCTTTCTGATGCTTAGATGAAACCTCCTGCATTCTGATTTGTGCACATTACCTCTTATCCCGGCCCTGGACACCTCTGTCTCTGTCCTCTTTGCAACCTCCCTCTGTTATTTGTACACCCCAGTAATGTCCCCCTGAGCCTCCTCTTCTTTAGGGTGGGGAGTCCCAGCTCTCTCAACCTCTCCTCTTGGGAAAGTTGCTTCTGTCCATTGATCGCTTGCTGGTGCTCTGCTGAGCTCTCACTAAGAGGTCCAGGTCTCTGTTGTACTGGGGACTGCTCCTGATGTGGCTTCACCAATGCTCAGTAGAGGCAAAGGAGCACCTCTCTTGACCTGCTGGTGAATTGTTTGCGTAGGCTTTAAGAACTCTTTATCTGCTATTTAACAGTTATCAGTGTCCCATTATCTTGTAAGGATGATTGATGTTAGGTGAAATGAAGAAAAAAATCAAATGAAAGACTCTTCTGAAGTTGAAGGGTGTCTGAATTATTATTTGCCCTGGCTAGGCCTGAGTGTACAGGATATCCTTAATGTGAGTTCACCCTGCAATTTTTGCCTATGACTTTGATTTCCTGTTCTGAATCCTGTTGTGGAGCAAGCTTACTTGCTGCCAAACAATGGTCAAGTTCCCCAGCAGAAGTTAAAGGCATCTGAAGGTGTGTGAAATAACTGTAAAATTTCTGTAAGTTAAAGTTAGATTTTGCATGGAAATTTCAAGGCTTATGAATAGAAGGAATGTTTAGTTTAAAGGCAAGTGTTTTGAAATTAAACTGTTTAGAAGGATGTAAAGTCATGTAAAAATGTAGTGGAAAAAGTGCTGTGGTGAGTGGATGGCACTGTATGAAATAATACTTTATTAAGTTGAGTAATATATGCAGTTAGTCACTGTTCCCTTTGGCATACCAAATGATTTGTTGACAGCAAAGTATCAGATGAGTTGTTTAGGAATAAACACTTTAATGTTAAAGGGGAGAAGCTGCTTCATTATTCTATGAGGAGTGTTCCTACAGAATCATAGAATGACTTGTGCTGGAAAGAAGGACCTCAAAGATCATCTAATTTCAAGGCTCCCTCTCCCTCCCCCCCCCAACGTCATGCGAGATTGCCAACCATAAGAACCCTAGTTAGGTTTCACTGTACAGGATATGCTCTTGCTTTTTAGCCTTTTTATTTCTTGTCCTCTAATTGCTATTAGTGAGCAGTCATGATTCCTGTGTTCAAGAGTAAATATTTAAAGTTTGCTTGATTTGACCATTCTTACCCACTCAGAAGTTGTTCGGTCATTCATTAATTTGGATTGCATGGCTTGTTAGCTTTCTCACTTTTTTTTTTCTACTTGATATTGGCTTGCCAGATCAATGGATCAAATATTTTATTAAAAAAAAAAAAAGTCATACTTCAACTATACACAATAAATACTAGATAGCTATAGTAGTAAGCGGTTGTTTTGCAGAAATTATTTTGAGTCTCTGCTTTGGCTGTTTTCTTCTCAAGTTGGCCTCCAACTGCTTTTGTGGCAAACAGTGTCTTTTATCAATGTTTTGGTATTACTATTAAAGGATTACAATGCTAGCTGTTTTTCTCTCAGTGCTTTATGTATGTCTTTGTTTTTATTATGTTTCTTCCTCATTTTTTCCTGAATGTCCCGTTCTGCCTTTCTTCCTAGACTTTCTTCTTTTGTTCAGTCTTTTTGTTGGTTTTAAATCCCTGCTCTTCTCTTTCCTTCTGCAGACTTACCACTAAGTGTCTTCTGGACTTCCACTGTGAAACATCACGTTATCATAAATGCTTCTTTTATCCTTCACTCAATTGCACCATACCAACTTTTAAAATTATATCAAGACAGTCCGTCTTAGCACATAAGATTCCAGTCTTCAACAGACTAAAGAGAACACAATTACAAAAAAACCCAACCAAATAACGTATTTCTTATGGCTCCATTGAAGAAATAGGACTCCTATATCTTAGGAGAAAAGAATCATAAGCTTTCCAAGTGTAACAGCCTTCCCTTATTTACTCTCACATTTGCATAAGGCTTGAGCTGCTCCTAAGAAAAAGTACAGTCTTATATGGCAAAACTACTACTGATGTTGGGATAGATTAATCTCTTCAAATGTATGGAGGAATTTTCTGTTACAGATCAGAAAGTTATCTGATCCTTAAGTTGTGGAAAGCAGAAGGGGTATTATACATATATATATATGTAATTATGTGGGGAAATAATGTAAATTCATCATACCAAATTCCTTAATCCTGAGACAAGGGTAAATGAACGAAGTGCAGTACTTTCATCTTATTTGGCTAGTTGCCACTTGAGTTACAGATTTTTATTGTGATAGTGGTCTGTTTTTTCTATCTTGCTTGCAAATATTTTTGGTTACCCAAGTGTTCGTGTTACCTTGAGAAAACTGAAAAAAAAGAAATTGAAAAAATTAAATCACACACTTTCTGTGTTGTTATATGTTATGCAAAATTCAAATACTGTTTGTTGCTTTCCTTGCAAATGAAAGTGTTCCATCTGATGAATCAGATAAGTAGTCATGGTTGCAAGCAGACTGAAGAAACAAGTGATTTTAAGGTGTTTTGGGGGCATTTCAACATTTGGTGCCAGTGCAGAACCTGGTTGTGGTGGAAGAGAAACAGGAGGTTTCCATACTGGTTCAAAGTTGTCCTTTATTTTTGGAAGTGGAATTTTGTTATCCAGGTGACTGAGAATGTGCCAGACTGTTGGATTCTGTTCCTCTAAGAGCTCTTTATTATGGATTTAGGTCTTGATATTGAAATAGTTGGGTAATACAGCAAAGACTTCCAGGTCCAATAGCTCTGTCAAATCTAATTCTGGCTTTGCTTTTAAATGAAAGTATTTTGTCCTTCATTTCTCTTTTTTCCTTTCTATTTGATGCTTAATTTGACAAGACCAACTGATTGTTGTAGACTGGATAGGCAGTTTTGCAAAACTGAATGATTTGGAATGAGTTTTTGTGGTAGAGTCAAGTTCTTCTGTTTTTCTTAAGACATTCCAGTTGGTGAGGGTATGGTATGTCTCTATGTAAGTGCACATCTATGCAGAGCTCTAGAGTAGCACCTGAAGGCAGATGGCAAGTGGTTTTAAGGTAGATGCAGGCATTCATTGCAGTTTAAGTGTCTTATCATTACTTGAGATATTACAAAGCATGTTTTTTCCTGATTTTCCTATGTGTAAACCCACATAGGTTCATACAGATGTATCCTGCATTCAAGGAGAAGTGAGTTGTACTGCACTTTGTAAAATGCATAGAGGACCAGTTACAATCAAGGAAAGCTTGTATCTAATGCCAAGCAGAGTAGGGAACAATAGTGCACAACAATAGATAAAGTGTGCGTGTATATATTCCAGACTCTTCCTCAAACCTATTTTTGATTCTGTCTGATAGTGCACATTCATCATTAAGCAATCTTAACTTTTTTTGTAGATTTGAAGAAAACACTTGCTGTCTTGTTGGATAATATCTTGCAGCGCATTGGGAAACTGGAGTCCAAAGTGGAAAATCTTGTGCTTAATGGAACAGGAGCAAACTCAACCAACAATACTACCACTCCAGCTCCCAGTTTAGGAGCAGTCGAGAAGCTTAATGTAGCAGGTGGGTATAGCAGCATTTATGGACTGCTAAATCTGTATTTTCTCTCTCTGTGCTATGTGTTTTTTCAATTGCAGATATTTGATGTGTCTTAGAAAACAAAATTCAAAAGTCTACTCCATGCCACTGATCTTTTACAAGCACAGTGAAGACTTTCTGTGGTAACCGTTATTTGCCGAACAGTTATAATCTACTTTCTTAGTAGTTAAGTATTTAATACTTTTAAGTGACTGCACATTAACTGGGCAGACACTTTCTTGCTAAGCTTGATTACTTGGGTTGGTAATCTAACCCATACACCTCTGTAATGAATCTGCTCTGCGTTTCTGCTCTGTGCACTTTACTGGTTGTTAACAAAAGGAAAATATTTGTTGTGTGTTATTGGTGATGATTTAAAAAGAAAAAAGCAAATTTCCTACTGTAATAGCTCTTATGATTTGACACAGAGATGACCTAACTCTGGTACCATCAACTTAAGTATATATTTTTAAAAGTCATTAGAAAATACTGTGGTTTTCTTATTCAGTAAGTGGACAGCTCACTACCCTTAGAGCTTCTCGATGCATTTCAGTGACCCTGTGGTGGCAGAATGTCTCGCTAGCCTCTTCACCCCTCTGTTTCAGTCATACTGTGTTCCCAACTGTGAGTGTGAATGGTACACTGACTTAAATCTTACTGTTCATACTACCTGGTCTATCGACCTTTCCTCTTCTTGATTTCTCTACCACCAAGTCAAAACAGATAATATTGACTGTCCTGACCATAGTGAAGTCTGAGTGCCCTGCTAGTGATATTTGCAGTCCCCAAAAAGAGCACAGAGCAGAAGAGTCCAGCCAACCTGTGTCTTGCCTGTGCCTGGTTTTCCTAGCAAAATAAATACTAATGTTGAGGGTGAGGGTGTTCAGATGTGGCAAAATGGAGTGGATGTAAGCTTTGCTAGGGAAGTGCCGTTGTCAGGAAATCAGGGGCAGTGGTTGTGAAATGATGACATGATTAAAGCATGCCAGCAGACCAGTGTCTGCTTCTCTGTCATCAGTATTTGTTCATACTAGGATATTCAATGTCTATCCTCTCTCAGTGAGTGAAGTCTTTTGTGTCTCATTTACCAAATAATATGGAAATATGATCATAGGAGTTTAGCAAAGCACTTTGCTGAATTTTTTCATTTTACACTACTCCTCGTTAGACTGAAGACAGATTAGAAACTAAAGAAATATAACACTTGAAGACTGCTGATGGAGTGAACCATGTTACTACCACAAGGAATACAATGCTACATCTTAGGCATCGTTGGAATGTGAGCTAGTGTCATATAGTTATAGTTTCAGGATTATAAATACAATGAAAAAATCAGATTTGCTGATAAGTGATAGAAGTAAACTCATGTTGTTGCTTCCTCATTTGTAGGCGTAGTACCATGGTTTTGTCTGACCGGAAAACATATTTGATCAGTACTTAGGACAAATGGATTTAGTTGTTCTTGGAGTCAACAAGATTGCAGTTTTTATACTCACAAGCGAACTTGTACTCTGTGGCAAAGAACATTATTTGTTTTTGGTTTTTGACTTTTGATGCCCTAAATTTGAAGTATCTTGAAGCATCTGTAGTAAATAGGAAGAACAGAAAAACTTTGAAGAAATAGTTACTTAAGTTTTGGTTGGATATTGTTCTGGTGCCTGTTTGGGTGATGTCACTGTTAGGGATGTATAACACCAATGGGTCAATCTTTGCATGTTTGCTAGTTAAAGTGCTTGTTATTTGTCCTTCTGAAGCAACAAGTGGAAAGCCATCTGTATGGAAGTGAATTTTTTTTTTCTACTTCTGTCTTCATAGTAGTTTCCTGAAAGTAACAAACTGTAGAGGTTACATAGTTACTGTGTTGAATTCAGAAAATAAACATAGTAAGTAAATGTTGCAATCGCCGATGCTAAGCGTTGCTAGCACTTTCATTTTTTTATTTTTTTAAAAAGGCCCTTTTTTATCTGCAAGCTAGGAGGAACAGAAAAATGATTAGTAAATGTTTCTTGTTCCAAAGCCTGTCTGCAAATGGAATCTTGTTTTTTTCTTTTTTAGG
This sequence comes from Odontophorus gujanensis, assembly GCA_013399175.1. Classification (NCBI taxonomy): domain Eukaryota; kingdom Metazoa; phylum Chordata; class Aves; order Galliformes; family Odontophoridae; genus Odontophorus; species Odontophorus gujanensis. The sequence goes on from VXAB01008517.1 coordinate 834,341, forward strand.
TACATGCCTGTAACTCAGAAAACAATTGTAAGATCTGTTTCTAAATGCTGGGTGAAGGGTCATGTTAATGGAAGTATTCTAGTTTAAGGTCCAGTAACTAGAATCAGTCTGTTTTGTTTATTGGTTTTAAATGACTGTAAAAAACATGACAGATATGTAGCCATGACTCAGATTTATGGATTGTAAAACTCCATATTAAAGAAGATTAAAGGTGCTGGCAGTTGGACCATATTGGGGTTTCTTTTTAATTTTCTTGTCTACCCACAGCATTTGTATAGCAACAACCAGATCAGTAGTATAAAATGGAACACTGTTTATCATACAAGAACGTATCTGTCTTCTTCCTATCACTTGTATGTTGTTTTTAGCCTAGATGCAAGTTTGTGTTTGAGTATGTGAGTCGTACACATGATACTTAAGAGAGTGTGTTTTGAGAAATGGTTTCCAGTTGCATTTGCTGAAAAAGTGATTGAAAAACCACTGTGTTTAAAAATGCTGCAGTGTTTCTCAATGAGCTGAGGTCAGGGGATGTTTAATTTTGTCCTTGCACATGTTGGCTGTAAAATATCTGTTAGTCCAGGAAAGTTCTTATGTATAACTGAGAAACTTACAGGATTGCTTCTAATGTACTATGTGGAAGCTAAACCACCTTCAGTTACCACAGTTTCTTGTCATTGAATCCATCATATTCTTTCTAGGAAAAAAAAACAAAAAAGCAAAAAACAAAAAACCAAAAAAACTAAACTGAACAACAAAAAACAATCCTACAATTTTTCTGTGTACTTTTTTGATGTTTTTATTATTCTTTTGTGGATATACATATCCAGACCCTGAACTGCCTGGACAGATCTTCTGTGTGTTTGTGGGCAGCAGGTACCTATAACTCTATAATGGAGTTAATGAAAGGATACACAGCCCTTAACAGCCTCGGATATGTAGAAACATGGAAAAAGTCATCTGAATCATATGAATGATGGAAGACCTAATAAATAATCTTGCTACTTTTTGTAGCTACTTTTAAAACAACTGGTACTACTGTATGTGAGGGCAGCTAAAGTTCATCTAAAGCTTTTATCAGCGTCTTATATAGGTTTTTTTGATAAGTAAATGATAGCACCAGTACCAAAAAGATGAAGTAGGCAAATTTGTTTAGGAAGACATAATACATCCAGAAAGTATCTAAGCATCAAAGATATAAAATGAATGTAAACTAACTGTGGTGTTAGATAATATGAGCCACAGAGTCCAGAGGTCAGATAGATGTTGAACTGGGAGGATTTACAACTGGGAGTATTGTGCAAAAATCATAAGTTATATCATAAAATTATAATCAACTTATAAAGGATTGAGCAATGTCTTCTCTGAAGTCAGTGAGTCCACCCTCAGCAAGTTTGCTGATGATGCAAAACTGGGAGGAATGGTTGACATGCTGGAAGGCTGTGCTGCCATTTAGTGAGACCTGAACAGGCTGAGAGTTGGGCAGAATGGAAAGGTTTTACAAGGGCAAGTGTGGAGTCTTGCACCTAGGAAGGAATAACCACATGCACTGGTACAGGGTGGTGGATGAGCTGCTGGAGAGGAGCTCTGAGGAGGGAGACCTGGATGTCCTGGTGGATGATGGACTGGCCATGAACCAGCAGTGTGCCCTGGTGGCCAAGAAGGCCAGTGACATCCTGAGGAGCATTAAAAAGCGCATGACCAACAGGTTGAAGGAGGTGTTCCTCCCCCTCTACTCTGCCCTACTGAGGCCACACCTGGTGTGTTGTGTCCAGTTCTGGGCTCCTCAGTACAAAAAAGACAGGGATCTCCTGGAGAGAGTCTGGCAAAGGGACGCAAAGATGATAAAGGGTGTGGAACACCTCCCTTATGAGGAAAGGCTGAGAGACTCAGGGCTTTTCAACTTTGAAAAAAGAAGACTCGGAGAGAATCTGACCCACATCTATAAATTTCTTAAGGAGCAGGAAGCAAAGGGACGAGGCTGGACTCTTCTCAGCAGTGTGTGGCGATAGGACAAGGGGAAATGGCTGCAAACTGAAGCGTAGAAAGTTCAGCACAAACGTGTGTGGGAACTTCTTCACAGTGCAGTGATGGAGCACTGGCACAGGCTGCACAAAGAGGTGGTGGAGTCTCCTTCTCTGGGGACATGCAAGACCCACATGGACATCTACCTGTGCAACCTGGGCTAGGGAGCTGCTTTGGCAGGGGGTTGGACTTGGATGATCCTTCCAACCCCAACAATTCTGTGAAAGGAGCCTGTCAGTGAAGGAAAATGAATGCAGTTTTGAGCAACGATCTATCTTTATTTCAGGATTAGTATTACAACCATAACCTGAATTAAATTTGCCAGCAGTAGCCATCGTGGCTCCTTATCTCTTGTAACAGCCTAATAGAATTGTGTGTGACTTCCTGAAACAGTTTTGATCAGTCCTTTAGCCTATGCTTTGACCACAGGAGCCTAAATTTATGTGATAGATATTACTTGGCACGGAGCCCAAGAGTGTTAGTATAGCAGTCTTATTATCGTGGTGAAACCCAAGATAGGCTGCTATTGGACATAACTTAAATAGAATGTATTCTTTGAACAATATTTTTAATTGTACTTTTGCAAAGACGTACAAACATCCTAGGAATATGACTCAGAGTACTCAAACTTTAGGGGCTGCGTGGAATTAGTTATTCATCACTTTCTAGAAGTCTCCTTACCAGTTATGCTCTCTATTTGGCAAGGCATGGAGAAATGTAGTTGTGTTTTTTCATATATATATATTTTTTTAATTGTTCTACCTCTGGCTGTCAAGTGTGCTGTAGAATTGAGACAGCAGTGGTGAAATCTGCAGCAGAAGATATCACTTCATAGTGATGTGTGGAGTACTTGGCATGTTAAATGATCTGAAGAAAATCCATCTGGATTATACTTATTCATGACAAGAAGGTGGTAACGGTGGGAGGAAATGTTGAGGATTTAGCAAGGACTGTAACTTGGCTCCCTCTGACGTTTTCTAAACTGAAACTTACGTTTGATTCCTTCTTCAGTTCTCTATAAATTTGGAGACCAGAATCTCCCTTGTCCTCGGTGGGTTTTCAGACAACTTACGTTGTTCACTTACGTGTAGAATGTATTGACTGTTTGTATCTGTGTTTTGTTTAGGTTTAGTGTTTGTAGTGTGTTGCTACATTTGGTTTCTTCCTTTTAGTTTTGCAGAATCTTTCATTGAGAAGTCTGGGCTGATGACTGCACTAGCTGATCTCAGTGGTCTCTTCCAAACAGAATGGTACCATTACTCAAGGAACAAACAAGTTTCTCTTTTCTTTTGGTTAGAATGAGAGAATAATGGAGTATGAGCTCTTTCTGTCTCAAATATTTTTAATCCTAATCCCCAAAGGAGTTGAGCTCCTCTGCTCAAGGATGATGTGAGCTGATGGACTGCATAGATGATGTTAAAGAGCAAAGTTGTGTAACAGCTTGAATAGCTTGAGTAGGAGTTTGCATTCTTTTTTCTCCCCCCTTCTTTAGATCCATGTGTAAGATTATAAGCATACTTTCCTTGTTCTTCCTTCCTCAAAAATGTCAAGCAACCTTGTTGATTTGACACTGACAATTTTCAACTACTTTTTCAGTACCTCAGATTCATGGAAGAGTAAAATGTTAACAGAAATGTTTACAAGACTTCAGCTGAGCGGTGTCAGAAGCAGTGAAGTCTTTTTTCTATCTCCTCTGCTTTCAGTTGTCTTAAGTTTTTTGAAAAGCTTTAGAGAGATGTGGTAGCCACATTCTCTGGTTTTGTGAGAAACATTATTTTCTTGTTTACATAAGTGGGTACCAATCTAAACACAGGTGCATAGCAGATAAGAGTTTTTCTCAGCTTTAAACAGGAAGCCTTGAGCTACTGCCAATAATGGCATACTAGGTTAATCTTAAATTACTGTTTTTAAGACGATAAGATAGAAGTGGGTAAATGTGGAATCACGGCATTTAGAAGCAGAGCTTCTCCACTGTGCAACTTCTGTTGCAGCTGAATGGCTGAGTCTGTGTGACGGGCACAAGATTGACTTCATTTAGGCAATTTGGTATTTAACACTAGGGCTTTCCTAGAATAAACCATTGGTTAGAGTCATGACTTTGTGGGTAGAATTCCACTAAGCATATTTCATCACATGGGACAGTCTCCTTGCACAAAAATAATCAGAGTCTGTCCTATTTTCTTCATGTTATTTTTATTTTCCTGGTGAGAAGTGTCTGTGAGTTTTGTGTGATGTCGGTTTTGTTTTTAACTGTGACCCCTTGCTGTGTACTTCATGTAGCTGAGTCCAATTTAATTCAAGGAAACTGTTACAATTCCTCTTTCTTTAGAACACTGCTAAACAATAATAGTATTAATAATGAATATGCATGTTACAAAACTTTTTTTTTAAAGATGTTGACTTAAAGTAAGGGTGAAGGCACTCTGAGGCCATTGTCTTTGCTGTACTTCTGTGCATGTTCAGTAAACTTTTTTTTTTGCGATAGTCACTAGCTATCTTAGGGTAGTATATTAGGACTGAAAACTTACCAGTCTGGTTGCTTACAGAGTGTTCTTTTGCACTGAAAAAAATGACTTAAGAAGGTTTTAATAGTGTACCTTTGATTCCATAAAAATGAGCAAATGAAGGTTCATGTCGAATTTCCCCTTCCTATCCCCTTGAACTTTATGTTTCCTGTAGAACTCCTTCCAAGACTAAGAGCGGTTCAGTGTCAGGATGCTGGATATAACACTACTCAAAAAGGGAGAATATTGTCTGTATATCAGTTCATAGCTTCCCAAGCATTTCTAGCTTATGCATTAACATGTTCTGGTGTATAGGCTGAATAGGTGTTGAATTCTCTTTAACGACTCAAGTGACTTTAAGGATGTTAAGACTAATTTGGCTGCAGACTTCAGTATTTGTCATCTAAAATGATGGCATGGATGCCTGTCAGATATCTGGCACCTTTGTGAATATGTAGCAAGGCAGACTGACAAGTCAGTTTCAGCAATGCTGAAAACAGGCATTTTTATTTAATGTTACTATGGTGAAAAGAATGTTTGTCTTCGTGTTTCCACGTACTTCATCCTGTGGGCTTTGGGGTGACATTCTGAAGGCTTCTTGGTGGGAAGGAAGACTCAGATAACTCCATGATTAGTTTGTTTATTTCCATGGCTCTTTCCAGTGAACTTTGTTATGCCCAGGAGAGGTTTGTTTAACTGTCTGCAACTGTGGCTTACCCCATAGTTCTGTGCTTCCAGGGACAGACATAATAAAAAGCTCAAGTATTGCATGTTGTTCTGAATTTCCAAAGCTGTTGACATGACAGCTTAAGAGGACCACAGAAGACTTTTTTCTTCAGTTAAAATAGCAGGTACGATATTATCCATGGTCATGAGTCGAAAAACAAAGTCATCCTCACAAAACATCATGGTGTACTGGCTGCAATAGGATGTAGGCTGCACTGATTCTAATGGCCCAGGTTACAGCTTTCTTGGGGTAATGCTTTGCTTAAACTCATATTTATTGTGCTGTATCCATTGTATTCTTTTTCCACATGACATATAATAGCGTGCAGCTTTTCCTACTTTTCTGTCAGTTTGCTGCAAATGCAGTGGTATGGAGCTGAGGAGAATTGTGTGTTTTCAAGCCTCACCATTGCAGCACTGTATAATGGCTGTGCAGAGGACCACACAGGACCATTTTCCACTGCAGTGCTAAGCTGCATTAGTAATGCTGAAAGGGGCTGTTAGTGGTCCCCTGGGCTGCATTTTGATTAACCACTTGACTGCTACTTGAAATCTCCTAACATTGCATCAGTTTCAGTAGTGTTAATGGAACACAGCAGCACAGCTGGTGTGAGGATGAACTAGCAGTAGGAAAGTTAATTTTCTCTAAATCATACCAATGCTTTTGCTACTGAAGATTCTACAATGCTAGTAGAAAGCATTTTGTACTCTGCATTTAAAATTATTGTAACCTTTCGTTGATTTCTTTGAATATGTTGATTGTTCTTTCAGCTCACACTGCAAATTCTCTCTCTTACCAGCTGGAGTGGAAAATGTGAATTAAATTCAGAATGTGTTAATTAGTGGGAGAAAGGGAGGGAGATCTTGCACAAACAAAAAAAGCTTTAACTGAAGTGTTGCTTCTAACCTTAAAGGCCAGATTTCTGAACAGACACAGAAGCAAAAAGAGCAGATTCCATGAATTCAAGTAAGTACATTTATTGATAGTTCAAAAGCAGAAAAAGAGGGATGATTACTGTATCCTTTTGTCATTAAGGAGAGTTCTGCTTTTGTGAGACCTCCTGATAGGAACACTTTGATCTGAGGTATTATCTGGGCTATAGATCATCAGGAGGTTTTTTTTTACTGTAGTCTAAGAATCAGGGTTTTAGCCTCAGTATTCTAAAATGTAGAAGATTATTTGTAACGTTAAATTCTTAAGATGTTTATATTCTCTGAAGACTGAAGAGTTGGCCCTTAGGGGGGCTAGATAGGCTGCTGGTATCACAGTCTCCAAGTTCAGTAGTATCATGGCTTTTTCATTTGCTTTAACCAATAGAACATTTTTAAAACTTGTGTGACAAATAAAATACATACCAAGCAGTAGTCACTATTGAATAAATGAATAAGTGTTATTCAGTTTATGATCATTTTGAATTCTTTACGAATTATTTTCAGTCTTTCTAACTGTACGACAAATTAAAAACAGCACAGTAATTTTTAAGCCTCACACAAAACACTTTATTTGAGGGACAAACATATAGCAAAGTGACAAAGCATGTATGTAGCAATCACAGATCCTGATTTTTGTTTTTTTTTGTTTTTTTGTTACTGTTCTGTTAGTGAGTGATTAGGAAGCAAACCAAAAATCATTTCCCTATTGCAGATTGATCTTTGAGCTATAGTTTTCTCCTGGAGGCTATGAAGCTTCAATAGAACAAACAAAAGTCCCTGACATTGCAATTAATTGTACAGTGAAGACCTGTACCTGTGAACTGATGTTCAAATAGTGCAACGTCAGAGGCATGTGACTTTACCCAATCTCTCTTCACTCATGCACAGCAACAAAGAAGAAGTACCTTTTCTGGTGAGAGGTCAGGTGGATTAGCTTAAATTTGCTATGTGACTCATGTGAACGTGCTAGGCTTTGTACTGAAATAACTGATAATTGTTCACAAGTTCAGTTTCACCTGCTGTGCACTAGCCAACTCTGATGTAGAGCTGTTAATCTTTAATCAGCCACAGACCTTTGGCTAAACACATGGCTGCTATCTAAACATCAGGATGGATTTTCAGTTATATATCGAATGTCTCAGGACCTCACAAATAGAGCACTGCATTAATAAGCATCTGTGAGCTCTTGGATTTATTATATGCTCACGTTCATGTTTTCAATTTTTCAGTGCATTGTCTTTCGGTGTACTGATGTGTTAGGTAGGTGCTTAATAATACTCTGCATTACAGCAGTCAAAAAAATTAAGCTGGCTTCAGAACACCTAAATGTCTGTAATGGAAATTAATGTCATGACTCAAAGCTTAGGAGAAAGAATTGTCTTATCCGGTATTGTTTTGTACTCACTTGGCACTTTGTGTTTATAATTCTTGGCTTTAAGTTCCAAGTTTTGGCTGGAAAGAGGTCTTGAATTTGCATTTTAATTGGTATAAATCCTAATTAAGGATAAAAATCTAAGTTATAAAAGTAACATTAATGTCAGACTTAATGATGTGTTTTTTCCATGTCAGAAAGAATCTACTCTAAAAAAATTTGATTTTTTTCATCATCTCCAAATAAGAACGTGATACTCTTAGCTTGTATTTTAAAGGGGTTTTTCTTGTTTGTTTGTTTGTTTACCTGTGGTTCCGTTTGTCTTGTGCTCTCTTTGTAATCTCTCTAAAAGTGTGCATTGCTGGTACCTGTTTGAGATGGTCCCATCTTTACACTGAATACATAAGATATAATCACATCTGATTCCAGTCAAAGGAGAAAGCACTAACAGTAGCAAGGATAGTGGAAGCCTGGGAGCAAAACAAGAGTAAGCTTATCTGGCAGTGCAGTGACACTGAGCTAGACATGCTGGGAAACATTGCCCAACAATGTCTCATAAGGATGTTTCCTCTGTTTCGAATTGTAGTTTGGATCTGGTAATGTATTGAGGATGGGAAAAGGAGCTTTCCTCTGAATTTTAATATAATAACAGATGCTGCACAGTAGGACTCCTCAGCCGTGTCTGGATGTAGATTCTTAAAAGGAGGGATTCATTAGGTTTTCTGTTAGAACTGTGAAACAAAATTCAGTTATGGTCTACATTTTCTCTTTAGATCTCATAAATGGAGCCCAAGAACAGTGTGAATTGCCTCCTATGGATGGTTTTCCTCACTGTGAAGGGAAAATAAAGGTAAATGTGAACTGTTTTTAATTTTCTGTTGTTTACTTTGTGAAAAACAGAACGTATGTTGCAAGAAGTCACTACTCAGTGGTGTAAAAGAAAAACTGGGTCAAAAAGATGATGTATAGGAGCACGTGTCACTACAAAACTTAGAACTTAGGATCCCAACAGAAGAGTTGTTCTTTTTCAAACAGATAGCCGTTGTCTTGTTCAGGATGATGACATTTATGGATTTACCCTAAAACTTCATTTAGATGAAAAGTTTTAAAAAAAGGAAAAGTTAAAAATGAGTGAGTAGAACAAGATCATTCCATTCTGGTTCTGGGATTTACATCTAATTCTCTGTAAATCATACATTTTACTACTATTGCAGTTGGAAAGACTAAATATGGAAAATCATCAGACCTCCACTGGAAAGGAAAAATAATAAACTTGCTGAAACAGATTTTATTTTTTTTTTTCCAGACTACATTTCAAATGTAAGGAGACCATGTTAATAGTTGGGTAAAGGTTAAATTGCTGGATGTTCACATACAATTATCAAGTATTACGATTTATTTACTGAAGGTGTAAACAACTGGAAAAGTATTTGCAGAATTTTGTTACCTTATTTCTGTAAATAAATAACTCTTAGAGTCAGGTGTTTTATTTTTTTTCCCCTCACTTTTTTATTTTTTTAAAGATATCTCTAATTGTTGAATCTTTGGGCTGTGTTTTGGTCCATCTTCACGTACTGGCTGTAAAGTGACTGCAATACATCATTTGGATGCTAAAATAAGAATGTTAATGAATTATTTGCTTCTTTGGAAATGTCAGATTCTTGCCAGAATCAGGCAGATTCCAATCTTTTTAACTCAAACAGCCTGTTACATTCCAGAGCAGCTGTAACAGGGGCAATAGAAGTCAATTCCAGCCACACCCGGATGTGTGAATCCTTGAATATATTTTCTTTTTGATATTTGCTTCTATTTGTCTAGTTATCATTTTGCATGAAGTGTACTCAAGCTTGGTACGTAATTACTTCCTCAGTGTATGCTGAGATGCAGTGTGCTGCAAAATGTTCCCAAACTTCCTTTTGGTTATTTGTCATTTTTGTTTGTTTGGATATGGTGACTCACAGCTTTCCTCTATTATTTTTGACTTCAGTGTGAAATAGTGCAATTTAGAGTTATTATGCAGTGATCATCCTAACAGACTGTATCTTTATTTTGTTTCAGTGGATGAAAGATATGTGGCGGTCAGATCCCTGTTATGCAAGCTATGGTGTAGATGGGTCCACGTGCTCCTTTTTTATTTACCTCAGTGAGGTCAGTAATTTTTTTTTATCCTTCTAGGGGGAACGTCATGGTGCTTCCATAGTTTTTGGTAACTATTTGCAAGCACTTCTCAAAACAAATCATAATTTTCTTCAGGAACGATTAGAAAACAATAATTAAGAAAAATGGCAACATATTTCTTAAATCCTCCAGGTGTTTCTAGGATGGAGAATCTCAGTATTTATAACTGAATTGGTGTCAGCAGCCTCCGTTCAGTGAGTTTCACTGTTTATCTAAAGTATGAAGTTTTATTATATATCTTTGCTTCTGAATACTTTTGCTGTTGTTTTCTGTGTAGCTTCTGTGGTAACAGTAGAGAGAAATATTAGGGAAGGTCTTTGGAATGTGAAATTTGGAACGTGGAACAAGGTGGTAAGTCCTCCTAGGAAGCATGACCATTTCCTGATGGGAGACAGTTTGGAATGTATTAATGGAAAATAGTAACTCCCAGAAGTCATTATTTTTGAGTTTATTTACAGATATGTTGCTTAAAGTTTTTGGTATCTATCAGAACCAAAACCTAATTTTGTATACAGCTGAGTTTGTTTATTTCTCAAGGATTTCCTGTTTCCTGAGTAATACTTCTCCAAAAGAAGACATGTTGTCAATTGAGTTTTACTATGAGCTCTGTTACTATCTTGTGGTGTACATACCAGAAATAGTCAGACTTGTTTGGTCACTTGACTCTTTCCTTCTTATTAGTAAAATTTTCCAACTTGCTGCAACTGATCTGGGTAGTGGTATAGATACATAGTGAGTTTGTACCTGTAGACAAATCGGAGGGCTAATCTGATTGCAGAATTGTGCAATTGATTATATTGTGTAGTTACTACAAGACTGGGGTGGGAATAGGTTGAGTTCTTAAATTCTGTATCTGTGATTAAAACAGTAAGTCTGTTATATAAGTAACTCAGTTGTAATGAAGGCAGATTCGGTTCAGTTACTCATTTGATGGTAGCTGAACTTCTTGAGGCGTTGCTTTGAGCAGAATTAATAGTTAAATGCCTATCCAAATACCTGCCCAAAGGAATAAAAATTGCTGCCTTTAACCACAGATTTGACTTGCTACAGTGCTAGCCATTAGTGTTAATTTATGGGCTGTAAAGCTGGGATGGAAAAGTCACAGGATGACTGTTTTATTTATCTTGTTTATTATAGAAGGTGAATGTACAGTTTCATAATCATCTGAAGTTGATCTGTGTTTCTACGGAAGCATGATGTCTCTGTATTAGTGGAGTTGCATTTTTGTTGTGGTGTACTGTCAGCCAGCTGATGCTTCATGTTTTTAATGCAGATCTTAGACCTTAGAAATGAGGATACCTGTCAATTGAATGTGAGAATCTGATGTTCTTAATGACATATTAAACATTTTATATTCTCGTCAGTTCTTTCTGTGACAATCTTCTCTGATCATCAGTTTAGAAAACTCTGTTCATGCTGTTAGTTTTTTTCATAATTGATATTTCAGCTTATTTTCACGGCAGAATGTGACTAGATGTTGATCCTGTCACATCTTATGCTTCAGAGTGTGAATTTTGCTTGTTCAAATGCAGATAACCACCATTCAGGTGCATGCTAAATAGCATGATGTAACTGTGTTGGAAACATGACATCTTCCCATATACGCTAACTCTTGTTCTTTCACATACAAGTGACATTTCTGAAGGTATAGGGCAAGTTGTAAACTCTTTCTTGATGCACTCTTTCTTTCCTCAGCTTTTATTGCATGTGGTAGCTGTTATTGCTCCAGCTGCCAGGACCTACTCCCTTGAATCATGACCATAATGTGTTTTACTCATATGTTAGTATGCCAAATAGGTAGTTCCTTCCTGAAATAAACTTCCAAGTATACAAGGACTAGTACACTGGGGCGTTCTGATCTGGAACTCATTTATGACACTAGAACTTAGATTCAGATTCTTTTGATCACCTGAACCTTCAAAACTTTTAGGGAAATTTTGAATCGAACTTTCAGGACATTGGTGAAGCAGGGAAGAATTACCACTTAAAGCTCTACATTCAGTAAATGTATTACTTGGTAACATTAAATGTCATCTGTGTCAGTAAACATTAAACTTTCTGGATGAAAAATTGTATTAGTAAATAACAGTTCTGTTATTCTTTTAGGAAATGCTATGAGCTGTTGGCTTTTTGCTTGTAAGTTCACAGCTAGCAGGAAATGGTATGAAGAAACCGTTTTCATCTTGCTGGTGGATGACGAACATCTTGTAATTGATCAGTGGTGTAAGAGGATTCATTACGTGTCACTTAGAATGCTGTGAAATAAGCTAGTTTGTATTGAAATATTTTCTAAATTGCATTAACTCTGTGCACAAGATTGTGTCAAGTGCTTTTATAAATATTGTACTTTTAGAACTTTCTGAATTTTTCTGTCCATTTTTGTTGTCTAGTCTGCTAGCCAAAATATTTTAGAGGGTTCATAGTATTTCTCTAAACTTTAAATCAAGATAATATAGATTAATAAAAGGACATATTGTTCTTCCAGTGTACAGACTTTGTCAATTTACAGAGGCCAAATGTTGGTTTTTCAAGAGTGTAGGGATGTGACGTTATTCTTTAAGGAGAAATGTAGAATTTGGGCAACCTCTTGATTCATAATGGAACAAGTGTGCATTAAGTACCTTCATCTGTGTGTATATTTGGAAACTTCAGACTAAGATTTTATATTTATCTGTTTATTTATTTAACTTTCTGTTCCCGTGACAGAATGCAAAACTAATATTAGTTGAGCATGTTATTAACCTTGAGTTTAAATTTGGTGTTCTTAATCCTATGATTAATTCCATGATTAATGCCCAGCAGCAGAGCTTGAAAGCTTAAATGTTTGCAAATACAAGCATGAAATGAAATTCTAATAACACTACAATGATGTGGATTTATGAGGTGTGTTGGCTGCTAAGGATAACTGGAAATACTGTTGGAAGAGTAATTTGTCAAAGTGGACAGGGATATGAAGAGTTGTCAGTTTATAGTGTGGTAGTACAACTGAATGATAAATGTGTCTACAGAGCTCTCAAGTCAAAACTACTCATTTCAAATTTTAAAATGCATTGTGGTTCTAGCAGTATATTAACTTTAGGAATTTTTTTACTTTAAGGTAGCAGCTTAGGAATAAGATGGTTGTGTACGCATCCTCTGTTTGAAAGGGCAGTATATGCATCAAATGGTGTGTGCCTACTTTTGCTCTTACGATCATATCTACAAATCCAGTGTGACAAGCATGTATACCCTTTTATACTCTGGGATCTTCTTTTTCCTTCTGAAATAGCTTGCTTAGGATATTAAACTCATCCTTACATTGTAAATCAATTTCAAACTTGTAAACAAAGGAGCACAAAATATTACATTTTGTTTTGTAATACAGATAAGAAACACAGGGAAGCAAAGTAATTTGCCAAGCCTTAGAAACAAAGCTAGGAGTAAAACTCAATCGTTTTAGTAACTGTTTTATGCCCTGGTTATGTTGTCACCATGCGTGTCTGCAAAATAGAACCAGCTTTTTTTTCTTCAAAGCTTGCACAAGTGCTAGCAGTTCTTGTTTGCTTTTTGTCCTGTAGGAGTAGGAATAATTGACAGCTCACTTAACAGCTCTTCTCCATTTTTCTTCTTATGCCTTGGCTGCTTGAGCAGATTGGCAAAGCATGGCAGCCAAGACATTCAGGTTTAGTTTTTTTTATTTAAAGTTGTTCTAGACAGACTTGCAAATTAAGCTGCAGGGATTTTGAACTTTTAACTTGCTGCTTTGCTAGAGGCACCAGATCACTGGTGGTGGAGGATGTGCAGTACTCTGTAACTAGTTGAGATAGAGCTCTGTAACCTCTGAAAGACTGGAGGAGATACAAATGTCCTGAATAGCAAAACCAGGTTTGTATTTTCTGAAACCAGACTTTGTATTTGCTGGAATGACAGAGCAAGGCAGGGATTAGAAATGGCAAAGTTTTGAAGGTAAGCTAACTGTTCAGGTTTCTGAATACTTGGAACCTGGTTTCCTTTTAACTATGACACAAACTTAACCACTGAGAAGAATTATTTCCTCTTAAAATTACCATTTTAGTTATGAAAAAGGCAGTTGTTTAACACTGCACTGCCATTGGCACAGCTACAAATTTAATGGATGACATTTTTTTTTCCACATTTCTTTCCAAAAGCAACTTCTACAGAGTAAAAACATATGCATCACTGCAAAATGTCATATTGCAGCTGAAGAATAAAACTTTTAAAAATATATTGTAGAAAAATAACTTTGGGCACAGTTTCACAGCTTATCAATGGCAACAACAACAAAAAAAAAGGTGAAGGGATCTTACTACTCTCCTTCTTCATCTAGGCATTCACTTCCTCAGGGAGGACTGCCTACCACACAGGTGGAACTGCTGCAGGGTGGCTGGCAGCTGTAGTGTGAAGTTCCACAGCTCAGGAAAGCTCCCTCTGCTTTTGTTTTATTACTTTCTGAGGGGCTTACATGTTAGAGCTGGGCAGATTTAATGGAAATCCCAGGCTCTGAATCTCCAACTCACTTTTCAGGTACAAGCACAATGTTTGGTTCTCTGCTTCAAAGTGAATGCAACACTTCAAAAGATTAAAGTTGCTTCAGTGACCAGCCTTTGAACTCCTGTAGCTTTGCATGATTCCTACTCTACCACTGGTGATGTCTTATTTTTAGTTCTTCAGACTTGAAAGAAACATTAAAACCTTGTGGTTTTGCTACTTTTCTTCAGTAATTTGATTTCTATGTAGAAGTCCTATTTTCCCAGCTGCTTCTGCATGCATTTGATAGTTTTTAATAGTGAGGTGAGTGCTGTGTTTTGCATTTCTTCAGTGCAATATAACAGAATCATAGAATGGCTTGGGTTGGAAGGGACCTTGAAGATCATCAGGTTCCAGCCCCTGTGCCACAAGCAAAGTTGCCATAAGCTAGATCAAGTTCTAGATCAGGTTGCCCAGGGCCCCATCCAACCTGGCCTTGAACATCTCCAGAGATGAGGCATCCACAACTTCTCTGGGCAGCCTATTCCAGCAGCTAACCACCCTGTCACTGGAAAACTTCCCCCTGACATCTAATCTAAATCTTCCCTCTTTTAGTTTAAAACCATTCCCCATTGTCCTATCACTGTCTACCTTTGCCTTACCACAAAAAAGTTCATTTCCCTCCTGCTTATAATTTCCCTTAATAGTTAAAGGCCGTAACATTAAACCAAGTATTGTATCTAGTATTTAAGATAGATGTTCAACCCACTAGTCTTATCTTTTTGTCACCCTTGACAATTCCTATTCACTCCACTTTACTTGACCCATGCAAGCCAAAAGGCTGGATACCCACTGGAAACAAAAAATAGGGGCAAAAATAATAGCCTTGTCTGAAATGTAAAGCTTCAGAAACTTGAACTTCTTCAGTATCTGACATGTCTCCCTAAGAAATTGAAATGCTGATGATATTTAATACTTTGTCCCCAAGTCATCTATTAGCATATTGACCTGGATTTCAGAGTCTGGGACTCAGTTATCTTTTCTGTGTTGTGTACTTTTTACAAAGGGGTTCGCATTCCTCTGTCTTGCTGGAAGATACCTTAGATGCCAGTGTAAGTGAGGAATAAAATTATGCCCCTATGCTACTGAAGTTAGATAAGAACCCATTTGGGATTGCCTGTGGAAACAAACACCCGATGTTACCTGTATTCACTTCTCAGTTTCACTGAACAAACAAGCAGTCAGCTTGTATACCACAGATTTCCTTCACATCTTCAAAATGATTACACAGCACTGAGCAGATGCTAACAAAATACAGATATTATAGCTTCCGAAAGGGGGGAAAAAGTCAACTTCCTAATGGGAACAGTTCTTTTGCCTCAGATTCAGAAATGGCTCTTCTTAAGCGAACATTGAGTGCTCTGCATGCCATCTAATAAATATAAATATGCACTGTCCTTCGCCAGCAGTGTTTATTTCCTGCTCTGGAATTGACATGAGATACTTCATAGCATTGCTTCACTGTGGAGTCAGTGATGCTGACCAGTAATCACTCATCTGAAATGCAAAGAAACTGGTTTTCATTTCCCTGCAGATGGGCTGCACCTACCATGCAGAGGAATCCAGGATGAAGATAATGCCAGCTGTCTAGTGAGGATCCTTCACCGTCTCCTTTGTTAAACTCTCACTATTACTCTTTGAAGACTTAAAGAACTTTCTGCTGTTGTGGGAGAGCACGTATTCAGTGTGTAAGGTGCCCAGACTGGCCATGCTGCAGACAGCTGCCAGGTTATTACAAGTTCCTTGCTCTGTCATGTAGCTGAGCAATGCAATCCTGACTTGTCTCCTGTTTAATGACATTCCTAAGGAAAAGTTATTAGGACAGGTAAAAGTTGAAAAGGCTTTATGAAACACATTTTTTTCTGAATTCCTGGGTTTGTCTGGGGAAGTAGTCTTTCCTTGGTGCTAATTTGATCACCAGCATGCTATATAACAGTCAATTCACTGAGAAAATGGATTGCCTATGATGAGGGAACTAGAGAAACTGTAGTTCTGTTTAAGCAATTCAGAACACTTTTCACCAATCTATGTAATTGTGTTGCACTTAAACTTTGGGCTTCTGAAGTACCATCCAATTATTTTTTTGAAGCTGTCTACACATACTCTAGACAGCAGTGTCAGCTGTGAAGCCAAAACAGGAAATGCTGGTCTTCTCAGGTGGACTTAACCTTAGATCAAGCTCAAGAGACTACCAGTGCAATTGATTGGCAGTGAATTCAACCCTAGTTACAGGAGGCACAGCTGTTCTTATTCATAAATATGACAGGAGAAAGATAAGTATAGTCTGATCTGAATAACAGCTTGTCACTCATCTAAAAAAGGGCAGTCTTGGGAAGCAGCAACTGCAGATTCAAACAGTCTTCTTTAACTGCTGTTCTGTACTCTGATACCACATCCTTCCTATCAAATCATGTGTATAGCAGTGTAGCAGTTGGTTGCCATGGGTACAATAACATGGAAAAAGAGCTCCTGCAGACCCTGTGAGAGAAAGCTTGCCCTGGATAGCGGGGAGAGGAGTCCCAGTTCCTTCTTCAGAGCTTAGTTTATACATTTTATTTTATTTTTTTCTTAAATGATCAAATAGAATTCATGAATAAGTTGAAGAGCAAGATCCAAACACAGTCTGCTGCCCTCCTTCATCTTACTCTAACTTCTAGTTTTTGGCCACATGATTATCTGTACCTAAACAAATACGAAGCTGTAGTATCTGTGCACTTCTGATGGAGATTTCATCTAGACACATTTTAGTGATACAATGACAACTTCTGTAACAGTATGGACAACACCATATTTATAGCTTCATACTGAAACATTAGGTATATACTGTAACTTCTTGCTATTTATAATCATATACATATGTGTAGGTATTTGTATGTGTTTATCCATGTGCACTTTTTCCATTGTGTGTGTGATGTAATCAAAAAGATTCCTGGCCAAGGAGAAGATATACTTTAATGCTGCTGCATTTCCTGCACGCTTTGTTTTGTTATTATTAGTGATACAGAATGAAATTAATCAAGACAGTATTTTTCTTCTCATGTCCCACTGTATCAGCTTCCAGAAGATGTTTTGCAGCACAAGTCCTTAATTCATCCCTCACCTTCCCACTTTCCACCACATCCCTAGTAGCTTCAATGAAAAGTGATAGCAGGTCCAGCAGAGCAACTTCCCATTTATACTGTGGCAGCAAGGGGAAGAGAAGCAAGTTCCAAGCATCATGTCTTTTCAAAGAGCATGTAATACTGTCAGTGGTTGCTTATTACAATGAGGCTAAGGAGATCCACCAGCCAGTCTGAACTGGTTAGTAATCCCTTACCTTTCTTTATCACCACATCTGTATTTGGGAGTTGGTAGTCAATGTAATGAAGCCTGGGATCTAATTGTGTTATGTCAGTACATCTGTAGTGAACAGCATTAAATTTTCACTGGTATTTGCTGGAAGAAAGATTGTTTCATGAGCATCCTTTTGCATTTTTTCACTAAATGTAGCACCTTGTTTACAAGAAAGTTGACATGGCAGTGGTTAACACATAAAACTGAGAAGAGCAATTGTGAGCCTTGTTCAGAAATGAGTACTTTCATGGACCATGTTTAGTCATGCAAGGCAACCAGGAAAAAT
The DNA here is from genome assembly GCA_013399175.1 of Odontophorus gujanensis. Taxonomy (NCBI): domain Eukaryota; kingdom Metazoa; phylum Chordata; class Aves; order Galliformes; family Odontophoridae; genus Odontophorus; species Odontophorus gujanensis. Next base: position 852,222 of record VXAB01008517.1, read on the forward strand.
ACTTAGGTTTCATGTTTACTTATAGGAATCCTTGTGGTGTTCTGTGTGAAAAACCATGAAGTCATTAATTGAAGTGGCAATACTTGGTTCTTTATTAAAAGAAGAAGTAAAAAAAGACACTTGTTTTCTAGGTCATACAAAGTTCTCATGAAACTGTAGCTCCTGCCAAGAGCTGCAATTAGAAGTAGGTTGTGGGATTGAAAATGAGAAATTGCATGTTCTGGGACAGGAAATGCCGAAGTGCTCAGTTTGATTTAGAAAGTATTGTTTGAGGCAAGAGAGGTAGGCAAAGAAATGATAATGTCTGTTCTACAAGTGATTTCTGTTGAATGAGCTTCAGTGCTGAGTGTTTGAGTTTTATGACTTCTTGCCATCAGTAATCGAGTTCTGATTTTCCTTTTAGTTTCTCCTCAAACCATGACATATTAATTCCAGTTCGCTCTTTAATTATCTGTAAAATTAACTCATGTTCTGAACAACAGAACAGCATTTTTGCTGGTTTCATCATCATAATATATTCTTCCTGGATGCATGTATGCCTGTGATCTTTATTGCCTGGGAGCATCTTAACATCTGACAGCTCTAGGTTTCTAAGCCACTGGCTTACAAAAATAAGCACAATCCTTTTTGTTTTCTGTGAGAGAATGCCTATGTGTTTTTCCTACCGTATTTATCAGTCCTGAAATAACAAGCCAAGCAGACTTGGAAGAGCATGTGTTAAAAATCTTCTGATGAGTTAAGCTATTTTTTCTTTTTTAAATTGAGGAAAGGAATTCATTAAGTATCTGTAAGGAAAAACGAATGCTAGACCAACCGTGTACTTTGTATCTACTCCTGAAATGCTTCTGTGAGCAGAATTACTGTAATCTAATTTAGATTAGAAAGACAATGGAATATTTCTAAAAGCACAGAAGTACTGTTTGTTTCTCAGTCAGCAAGGTACTCAGCTTGGAAGAATCTTCAGTTCCTTTAGATCTGTGATGGTGTGGTGTGAAACACATGAGCCAGAAAAAAGCACATACAGTAGTACCTGAAATCCCTATCTTGACCTATAGGTCAATTTAAACGATAGGAAAAATTCAAAATTACTCAGGGAGAGAGCAAGAGAGAGATTGGGACTTCGCTTCTTTTTTAATTCAGAGCTTGCAACTAGTAGAAACTAGTGATTCGCAACTTACCTTAGGTCTGTTAATTGCTGTGTTTTCTAGCATCATTGCAGAACTGGAAACCAATGAGTAATCGGGTATTTCAAACAAACTTGAGCAGGTCATTGCTTTCAAATGTTACATTAAATATATTGAGTAGATAAAGTTGTAACATTCAAATTAAGGCTTTGATATAACTGTCCAAGGAACTTAACCTTGCTGCGTTTCTTCTTTTTAATGAGGTTATGATGCCTCTTAATTTATTATTTCCTTGTAATTGCTCTTCTAGGCAATTATTTGGTACAATCTTAAGCCCTTTCTTTAATACTTCAGGCTTATTGCAGCATGATTAAGCTAAAATGGTGTTTTGACAGGTCTGTGACTGGAAGGGTCCTAAAGAGCAACTCTGACTTCTGATTCTCTGCAAGTTGTGAATTCAAACATTTGTGATGGGGTATCCTAGCTGCCATATAAACTTTTGTTTTTCCCATTTAACTATGCAGTTACGCTTCTGTTTTGCTTTCATGGATTTGTTTCCAGCAGTGAGATTCCTCCTTCACAGAAGTAAAGAGACAAATCATCTCATGTCAATAATATGGATAGGACAAGTGACATTTCTAGAGAACACAGCCACTTTCAGTGACTTTCTTCTACTTGCTGTTTTTTCCCTACCTACTAGTTGTTGCAGATTTTTATTTTTTTTTTCCTGGAAGATGATAGTAGACTGCTACAAGGCAAAGCATTGTTCTTGGTTTTTATCCATCTTTTTTTATAGAACGTATCCTAGGGAGATGGCAAAATGTTTGAAAATATATATAGTTTTGAAGTTCTAGAAGGATAAAAAAACTTACTGCTTGAGTTTTTTCTCATGTATTCATTATAATGAACTACAGTCTTAAGTGCTGCATTTGGTTGTTACACAGTTAAAAGTGATGAATTGCGGAAAACCATATTAAGACAGGTTGCAGAAAGCAGATTTACCTTGCAGTGACTTACTGATCAGCTGATGACTTATTCAAACCACAGGAAAGTGTAATATAAAGGCAGTCAGAGTTTGATAAACTAGCTGAAAGTAGAATAGAATGGTTTTTTTTTGTTTGATTATTTTACAGGTTGAAAATTGGTGTCCTCGTTTACCTTGGAGAGCAAAAAATCCTAATGAAGAAACCGATCAAAAGACAGTGGTAAGGAAAACACGAAAACATAAAAACAGCTCAGTATTATTGTTCCTGCAAAAGATTCTGGAATCTTGTTTCACATAAATGCATGTGAGACTAGAATTCACCGTCACTGTTCCTCAGTTCCTTAAAGCTGAAGGGAAGAATCCTTGGCTGTGTATATGTAGCTGATCATGTATTTTCTTCAGTCATTCTGCAGCCTTGGTGGTGGATTTTCAATAAAAACATTTGTGTTTTAGATTATGAGACACTGTACACAGATACTAAGATATAACTCTATTAATAGGCTTTTCACCACTATTAAGTGACCACATTATCACCTGCTGCCATTGGTCCTTTACACGTGTACATTTTTGTTGTCTCATAAATCTGAACTTTATATATAACGATGCTGTAATAGAAGAGTCTTGTATCAATTTCAGTTTTGTAACTTTCTGATTTTTTTCCTTTAGAAACAACCTCGTATATTCTTGAGTTTTTAAATTGTTACAGCATTTAAGTATTTTAAAATAATTGCTGAGTTGTATGTGAGCGTTGATTATAAAATGTAGATATAGGCTGACATATGGTCTAAAAACCAATTGCTTTAGATCAATTTAATTTTAATTAAAGTATTACTGCAGTAATGGTTGCTGCTTTCATGATATTATCAAAGACTTCCTTTCATTTTGAAGTTCCATAATGTATCTGAATCCTCAGTATAACTTTCTGAATTAATACTTTGTTCTAAAGGTGCTTTAACCTCATTTTACAAACACAGGAACAAAACCAAATTTTGTACTGCAGAAATAAATACGCTCTGAAATGTCACAAATATATTCCAAGTACAATAGATATATATGGCTTAGAAATGTCTGTTTAAATAAAGATATCTTAATTATTTGAACTAAAATCTCTAACGTAATTAGTGTATATTTTTTTCTGTAGTCAGTTTCGTGTTTGTTTTTTTTTTTACAAGTAATGTAAAGCTCAGAATTCACATTTGGGAATTTTCATGACTTCTGGTAGGTACACAGTTTGAAGAATAACATTAGTGGTTTGGTTTTTTTTTAATCTTATTGAAGGCTGAAATTCGTATCAACTTTGATCCTCTCTACAAAATGATGTCAAGGCATGAGGAATTCAGGTGGATGATGTTACGTATCCGACGAATGGCTGATACCTGGATTGCAGCAATTAAATCACTTGCAGAAAAACAAAATTTGGAGAAGAGAAAACGAAAGAAGGTACGTTAGAACATTTTCCACTCCTGACACTTGCAGTCATTTAGCCTTCTTTAAGCTTCTTTTTTCAAAAGCAACTTCGGTGTAGAAGTATCAAATATGTCTGAAAGGCTCATGTTTGCCTCTTTTCAGAGGGTGTTTTATTCTTTTAAATTATTTTTGCAGTGGAGCCTTACACACAGTTTTATAAACTTTGTAAGTTTTATAAGTTAGCTTTTGAAGAAAATTCCTAATCTCTTTAATCTTCAGCTAAAAAGAAACTACACAGAAGGAACTGAATTTAACATGAACTGACTGCATAGGAATGTTTTAGAAGCTGTAGAACATTGTCGCATTATGTCACATTAGTTTTGAATAGGAGACTTTATCACAACTATTGATTGGATCTGTTTTGACCTGTAGTAAGTCAGTTTAAAATCTGTGGTATTCTTGAAATAAAAATTTCTATTTTGTTTTAATTTTTAATTTTTAATTTTTGATTAGCTCAACTAGTTAAGATAAAGCCTAAAGTTATAAACACAGTGCTTTCCCTTCTTGCTTTGTGCTTACTGGAACCAACCCTGAGTGGCAGTCATGATACAGCTGCATTTGAAGCCTACCTGACCACAGCTTGGCTCCTTGTTTGAGCTTCTCAGTCCCTGCGTGAGATGCAGGCTCCATTTTCTGGCTCTTAGTAATCACATACCACAGTCTTTGAGGAGGCTTACTGTCTGACAGGGAGCAATGCTTTGCTTTCAAGCAGCAATCCAGACTGCTTAATAAAGAAACTTATCATCTGAGAATGCAGAAGCTCAAAAAGAATCAAACGCAGTACTGTCTTGTTCAGGCAACTTTGATGGGATGTTCTAGTGCTTATTCTATGCTTTTAAAAGCCTTTAAGGTTGCTTTGCAAAACACATGAATTCATTTTAATTTGTCCAGATCAGTGTTAGAATAATAATATAATAATAATGAATGTTATATTTTAAAGAGTGAAGGAAAAGTGTTTTAATATCTGGGGCACTTTATGCTTGGACTGTATGTACCAACACTCAAATAACAATTCAGTGACATAGTGAAGTGTTGAAGTGTTTGGAACTGAGCTGAGCTTAGTTAGAAAGTTAAACACAAATTTCAAGGAACTGCGGAGAAAACTCTCCTCTAGTGTCACTCTTAGGAAGTCTTTCCTGGTTTCCTGGTTTTTAATGGCTTGTTCATATCAACATACCCTTCCTGAACTAAACTGTCTTGTTACATGAGCAAGTATATCAGAATACAAATCATTTTGTGAATGACAAATTTTGGGTGTTGATACTGATCTCCTGGCATATAGTAATGCAAGTAATATGGTAACGTTCTTATAGTGACTAAAGATAAATTACGAATTAAGTTATTTTCAAGGTCTCTGATGAAGCTGGAGGTGCTGGATTGTTGTTGATTGTTGGGGTTTTTTGGGCTTCACATTTCTTTGTGGTTTTTTTCTGTTCATATATGGTTGGAATTTAAGAGAAAGAGAAAATGCTGTGAAGTCTGCTACCTGCATGTTTAATGTCAGTAAGTAACATATAACTTTTCTTCCCAGGTTCTTGTTCATCTGGGGCTTTTGACAAAAGAATCTGGATTCAAGATTGCTGAGAATGCATTTAGTGGTGGCCCGCTTGGTGAATTAGTCCAGTGGAGTGATTTAATTACGTCTCTCTACTTACTGGGCCATGATATCAGGATTTCAGCTTCACTGGCAGAGCTTAAGGAGTAAGGAGATTACTTTCAGTTTTTAAATGAGAATACAAAGGGGGGAAAAAAAAAAGGGAAACTGTAAAGTTTTGAAGCTTCTATTAGCAGAGCATATAGTCTCTTGAAGGATGAAATGAAAGTGATAATTCACTAAACAGACAAGATCATTTTCATGAGCTAAATATATGTGCTATGAAAAAGATAATGTGTTTTCACTTAGCTTCAGACTCCCGAGACTTCATAAATGAATGTTGTTAAATTCAAACTAAGCAGCTTATTCTTTAACATCCCAGGTGCTTTTACCAGCTGTGGTAAGAAGTTTTAACCTAATTCTGTGCCCTCTTCTTCAGTTTATACTGTTATTCACTCTGTATCTGATTTGTGAAATAAAGATTTTAATACTTTAAAATATTTTTTATGTAGTCAAATTGCTGCCTCAGTCATCTATCTCTTACTGTGCATTAGGCAGACAGCAGTAGGCATAATGCATCTATTTTAAGCTTAAGAGCATACACCTTTTCTGTAGCTTTTTCTTTAATAGCAAACATAGCGGCATCATTTTTAGCTCTTACACCATAGAGATGTCAAAAGAAGTCTGAAATTATTTCCAATCACTTTCGAAACACAATTTTTAAACATTCTGACCTCATTACTTTATTTTTTTTGATATAGTGAGTCTTGTAGCAGAAATTAGCAACTTAGTGATATATAAATAGCTCTTTAATGAATGTTGAAGATCTTAGGCACTTCAGTATTGTTACATAGCTACTGATGAGTAAAGGAAAAGAGTGGCTTTGTTGAAAAGGCGAATTATTCCTGTAAATGATAAAATAGCATAAAATCAACGTAGTTGTGAGAGTAATACTTTTCCATGTTTCTTCTTTTTTTTTTTTTTTTTTTTTTGTTTAGAATTATGAAGAAGGTTGTAGGTAACAGATCTGGCTGCCCTACCCAGGGAGATAAAGTTGTAGAACTCATCTACATTGATATAGTAGGACTCACTCAGTTCAAGAAAACCCTTGGCCCGTCGTGGGTGCATTACCAGTAAGTATAATAGTTCTTTGACCTCTTAACTGCTTTATTGAAGAGCTATTATTGATGAACATGAGAAAATACTGAAGTAAGTATATTTACATCAATTGGAAATTATTTAGAAGTAAAAATGTACATCTTGTTGCCCTTGCCTCTTTGAAATAAAGGGGCTGTTACTTCTTTGTTGCATACCCCCCTTACCACTTCTCCCAAGCAAGTCTGGAATACTTGTAGTAGGTTGGAACATTTTTCGTCTTAGAAAATTAGATCATATTGCAGAGTAATTATTTTTTCTTACCCTCTCTTCTTTATACCAACACCCTCAACTTTTGTCCCATAAGGACTGAAAGATTGAATTGTTTTTGAATTGTGTTATTTGGTTGGATAATCCAACCCAAGCATGTTTTCTTTGTCAGTATTTGTAGCCAAACTGGATCGATGGTTGTGAAGATTTATCTATTCAGATTTTATTGCTCAACAACAATGTAGTATTTTCTGTCTCATCCCTAAAAGTGCTGAGGAGAGAGTTGTCTTCAAGGGTAGATCTAAAGAATAAACCTGCTAGTAATCATACTTACTGTTGCTTCCATAATCTTTTAACATCAGGAATGGAAGGTGGTGGTCAGAAGAAATTACTTTGTATGGTGGTCTTGTTGTCTGCAGTTACAGAACCAGATTTATATCTGTTAAAAACTTGAAATCAGTAATCTTCAATTGTGTTGCACTGATATATGTCAGTATGAAATAAAATCAACTCTAAATTAGTGACTTTGAACTTTCTGTTCCTAATCGAATTAGCTGTTTTTGTGATCCATGAAGTCCAGCAAATCCTACTTCATAAATGCTATTGAAAGGCATTCTCTGAAGGAAGAATTGTTTTCTTTCTGCCTCAGGATTTACTAGAGCTTTACATCTTTTCAGAATAATTTTAAAGGAGAATACTGTGATCAAAACTGCAGATTAGATTACTCCTAATCTCTTTTTATGAAGTAGAGGAGTAAATGGATATTCTGGTTTGTAGCAGTCTGCTAATAAAGCTAATCCCATTTTCCACTGAGCTACAGTTGCTTGTCTGTCTGCCAGATATAATTGTCACTAGACAGTAATATTACAGTGTTGTGGTCAGGATATAAAAGCATGCGTATGAATTGAAAATATTTCTTCCCTATCTTTTTTTTTAATTTTATTTCCTGTATGGCATGTTCTGTAGCAAAGATATGAAGATAGGACATAACATTGAGGTTATTGCATTAGCTCTTCAATTTTTGTTATTTGTTTCATGAATCATTAAATCTTAAGTAGTCAGTCTGTTTTTCATTGATCCCTAATATGCGGTATTGACTGACTTCTCTGTTTAAGGAGAGTAGACTTAATTGTAAATAAATACCTTAGGTAGTATTTGAGTTTTTTGTGTGCTTTTGAAGAAGAAAATTAAATTACTTAATTACTCTTCTTCAGCACTATCAGAGGATTGAATGGGACCTCGTCTGGTTTATACTGTTGCTGAAAAGCAGATCACGTGTATTTGTCCTAATTGAGTTATTTTTGCCAAAAATACCACTACCATTCTTTCATACTTTATATTTAAATATCTTTCTTGACCTGATTTCTTGCAAACTTTCTGTTCCCACTTGTTCTTCCATGGTTCTGGAGAATTAATTATTTCCTGTCTCTTTTTACTTGCCTCTAGAATACCTTATATACTGCACTTCCTTCAGTTGGCTTTAGATGTTTGGGTCAGTCCTTTGTAATTCAGGTTTTCATTGCATTTGTTTGGGATGTCTGTAGTTACTTAGTGTTATTCTCCAAGGTCACTGTACAAGACAGGGTCTAGAGTCTAGCAGAGACTACTAGAATTTATTAGAGCAGATGAATTAGTTGCAAAATTTTTTTCTTCAGCATCTTGAGTTACCTCATAAAGTTTGTAATAATAATATTTTTCAAGTATAGGGGCATAGGTCTGGTATAAAAGACCAGACTTAAATGTTTGTGTTAAGTTTGCTCCAGTAAAATTAACATTATCATAGATGTAGCTGCCATAAAGCCCTCATCCTTTATATACTTTGCTTCTTCTCTCATTAGTATGCAGTGGCAGCAGAAACGATTCCCTTATCTTGAAAGAAATGTTTCGCTTCAACACCACGATTTTTCAGCAGGCATGTGCTGGTCAGCTCAGTCTGTTTTGTGCAGACCAGACTCAACTGTAAATAAATGAAAGTTACTCACTTGAGGTTGGAATAGGGTGGAAGAGTTAACCTCTGCCTACAGTCCTTTCATAAAAGTACTGTATGTAATCCTTGTGAGAGCTTGAGCCCTGAAGAAGGTTTTGGCAACCTGAGATCAGATTCCTAGAACTGCTAGCTCAAAAGAATGACCTGCTCTGAGAGGTGTTTCTGAGCAACTGAAATACTGCTTTGTGCTTTTGAGGTCTGTGGCACCGACAACTTTTGGCAGTGCGTTTTATCTGTGGTATAACTGTGCTGTAAGTAGCATGAATAAATCAAGAGATATCACTGTTTGAATGCACATTATGTTCAAGCAGAAGATGTGCTATGTTTTTCAGTTTTCAAGTCTGGATATTAAAATGCAGTTTATTTGCAAGGAAGTAACATAAAAGTTAGCGTCTTATTATAGTTTGAGGAGTGCAGCTCGTTGCTTTTCTTATCACCTGCATCTTCCATACAGCACAGATGAGTCTGATATTTTTTTCATTTTTCTACAGCTTCTCTTGGTATGACTCACTCCATATGTCCCAAATCGAACTGACTTTATTCTTGAAACAAATTAGCATGACAAGTATCCTGAAAAATGAGCAACGTACCTGCTGTTTACATGTTTTCCTGAATATACCTGTTTTAGGAGAAGTATTTCTTGACTAAGTTTTTACATTCTGAAATTGTTTACAGAGTGGCCTGAAAGATAATATGCCAACAGCAAGCTCTGCAAATGCACAGACATGAGCTGCTCTTGTTCTGTGCTGGCTGGCCGTGAGCCCATGCACTCTGGAGCCCATGTATCCTGCTGGCAAGTTGCTGTCCCTGAGCTCAGCACACCTACAGAGCTTCCACATCAAAACTGATTGGATTTTGACCAGATTGCTCCCAGGAAAATGTCTGCTGTCTGTCTGCAGCTGCTGGCATATGCATGCCCTTCACTTAATAGTTTATACTGGCAGAAGCATTGGTTGATGACAGGGATGGGTACTGCTGGGATGGTATTGCTCACATAGACAAAGAAGCAGCACAAACAGAAAAAATACAACCTCGAATGTGAGAAGAATGTGCATAAATGCATATAAATTCTTCCAATGGGGCAGCTGAGTTAAGATTGTGCTTATGCCCAGAGCTTATGGATAAATGCTAAGTTTAAAAAGGGTGATAATCCTGGATTGCTTCTGTCAATAATTTTTTAATAAATCCAAAATGTGTTTACATCAATGTCAGAAGAAAGAAGATGTTAATGTTGATATTTCTGTTTGCTACCCTCTGATCCTCTCTTTAGAACTCATCTGTGGTTTGTCAAAGTCTTTGGTAGATGAGAAGAGTGCTTTCTGGCACATTCACTATAAAATACTTAGTGGTGTTACACCAGTGTGTCAAGAGAGTACTCTGTTCTCTGATAGAGATGTACCCTTTGCTTTCCAGTTTTTAGGTGTGAGATAAATTTCATACTTTATTTCAAACACTGTCTAGCTTCATTGGATTGCAAATACAGATATAATACACTACTACTCAGGATTTCCAGTGTTATCTTTGTGAAATCTAAAAAATGTTTCAGCTTAGTATTTTTAAAGAGGAAATATGTGGCAGTTTGGTTTTTAATGTGCTGTGAGTTAACTAATCGTGCCACTGAATAGCTTAATCAGTCTGACACCAATCATTTCTGCTCTGATCTTTCTCTAGTCTTTCTGATTTTCTTCATGTCCTCACACTGTAAACACATATACTGTTTTCATTGCTTCCTTGTTTAGTTTATTTTCCATTGCATTGCATTTCTTGTGCTACTGCTTCAGAATCCCTGTTTACATTGGACACAGTTACACCTTATCACTGACCCTTAGCACTCATATATCTCACATTTGAATACAGTAGACAGGGTGGAAACAAAGCACTTTGAGATGATTGCTTGCAATCCAGTGCTCCTTACGTGTATGGTTAGACACACTCCAGTAGGGCTGCAGTTTTTCAGTAGCTCTCAGCCATTTTCTCATTTCTCTGTACTCTTGTACCTATCCATTTGCTGTACATTCAGTTAAAATTCTGTTTCAAGGCCTGACAAGAAAAAAAGAGGGCTTTTATTACTCGATCAGTCAACAGTGTAGAATTTTTTTTGGTCCTGCAGGAATATTTTGTATAGTGCACAGATAATTGCTACTGTTGTAAAATATTTTCATTGAGAACAGTTGACATAAAACACTGCAGAGAAACTGATCTGTCTGCTTTGTTGTTTGATGGATCATTGTATATTTTGACTTTCTTTTTGCTTGAAAGATATCCGTGAAGGTTATAAAACCAAAGTAAATTGGCCCCATTTGTACTTTTGTATATAGCAGCGTCGTTCCATATAGCAGTGTAAAAGTTGCTGCTCTGTTTTTTTTCACTTTATATGGGCTTAGGACATATATACAACATACTGAAAACTTGGAAATGCAGCCACTTTACTAGTAACTTTTACAGATCTGTTTTGTGCCATATACAAGCCCAGTGACACAGTTTGCCATGGTGAGTGTTCATGCCTTTGTATCACAATGCACTGTAGCACATAATGTTACACAGCCTGTATAAATCTTTCCAACATATTTTGTTACTGGAGAGGTGAAGAATGGAAGAGTCAGCAGTGTAATAGAATTCACTTGCAGTAGACCTAATGGTCAGTGTAACTTCTGCAAATAAAGTTCCTGTCCAAACTATATCAGTGGTTTACTAGGCTACATTTTCAAAATGTGACTTCTTGAATCTGAAGAATGTGCACCCTTTTGTTCGTATTATTTTTTTTTTCTGCCTTTCATGTCCTGTGGACCCTTTTTTCTTTTTTTTTTTTTTAAATAAAGCAACTTGTAATTGGGTTAATTTTTGTTCAAGAGAATAATAGGATTGTCAGTAAACAATGGAGTGTACATCTGTCATCTAGACTTCTAGTAATCTGATGCTCAAATTTTCAGTTGTAGACTACTTGTTGAAGATTTCTGACTATTGTATTATTTCTTCAAAAGTCTCTGACAAAATGTTTTACAAGCAAATGACCAATCTGACTGCAAGACTTCAGCAAATTGAGCTGTCTTCAGTGCTTCTCTGGTAGGTTTAATCAACACAGAAGTCAGAATCTGGAGACTAAATACAATTGTCTAAAAACAAAGTGCTAGTCTAATCTTGGCACATAGCACTTGGCGCTGGTTTTGTACTAGTACATTAGAGCATTAGAAAATAGAAGACGAATCCTCTCTTCTTCTGCCTAAATTCTGCTTCAGAGCCTCAGGAGTGTAGGTGACCATAGTCTCATTCCCATAATCTCTACTTAGATGTTCAAGCGTGACTTCATTTTGTAAGAACAAAAAACTCCAAAACAAGCTCCAGGGTTGTTATTTGAATGTCTGAAATATCCTTGAACTTACTGATTGTAATGTCTTTGTGAATGTAGCAGAAATGTTTGAAATTGAAATGTACATTCAGTTTATAAATAATTCATAGTTCCAAATACAAACAAAACACCTCTTAATTATAATTCTGTGTATAGGTATGCATGTTTATATAGATATATGCACGTGTGCCTACAGAAAATCTTTTTTTTGTTTTTTGTCTTAGGTGTATGCTAAGAGTTCTGGATTCCTTTGGAACTGAACCAGAGTTTAACCATGCCCATTATGCTCAGTCTAAAGGCCACAAAACACCGTGGGGAAAGTGGAACCTTAATCCCCAGCAGTTCTATACCATGTTCCGTAAGTATCCCTGGCTTTGTAAAGAATTTGGAGCTTAATAATAGAGTGCTGTCATTGAGATGAATGTTCAAATTATTTAAGGCAAGTCTATGGTTTAATATAATGCAGATAAAGGGTCAGAATCATAAGTGCAGATTTTCTACCTTGCTTTCATGCACAGGAAAAAAATACATCAGTACGAATAAAGATAGGGAACTCTCAGGGTACCTGTGGAAAGTGGTGGCTGGCCTTTCCTTCAAGCTTCTGTGAATCACTTTTGCACTGTTATAAGCTGTACTGTTGGTGAAGTTATGAGGAGAAAGTAGTAGAAATGCCACAACTGAGCAGTGCAATTCCTTATGAATTCTATATAAACTTTATCAGATTAAGTGGTTACCTGACCTACTCTTGCATGAGACTTGACTATGTTACTAAGTTCTAGAGTCAAAAGATCGTTCTTCTTTTGTATGCTGTAGTAGCAATTTAAGTTTGTTATATCTGAAAGGTGCAAAAAGGTTCACTACTGCCAGCTAGCTTAAGGGTATGTGAGGCTTAGGAGAGAGGAAAGAATATGCTGTTATGTACTGGAACTTCTCAGCCCACCTAAAAAGGAGCCCTGGGTAGTGATCAGCCTGATGTCCAAAGTTTGGTGGTCTGTGAGGCTGTGGCCAGGGAACGTGCTGTTCTTTTTGATTAGACTTCTTAGTCACATCTTTCAAACTTTTCTGCCCTTCATAGTAGAAGTACTGTCTAGCTGATATGCTTTTGAATTCAGCTGTCTTGAAAAATTCTTTGAAGACGTGTTCCAACTGAAAAAAGGTGTGGTGGGGAAATGTGGCTTGGGAGTGGTTGCAAAGTTAGTGACTGGACTTTAATGAGCAGAACTTGTTCCATATCCACATGATTTGCTAATATTTATTGGCTTATATCATACATGGAAAAAGAACCAAAAGCTCAAATGTGCTATGTTTCAGTAGTTCAAGTATTAGGAAATCTGACTGTGAAATCCTACTCAAGAGAGCACCAGGAGTGATGGTGCACTGAGGAAAGCATTTGCTTGAGGTACAGCTGTGTGCAATTCCTCAAACTCACTCCAAGAAATGCAGAAGTACAGCTCCCTAGGGAAGGTCTTTATTATGTATGGCAGTATAGACTACTGTTGTATTCTGTTCTTTGCAACAGATCACTTCATAATCAATTTTTCAGAAGAGTATGGCTGTATTGAAATTTCAGTAAGCAAGCATTTCTGGGTTTTAGTACTGGAAACAACTGCTATTTTTCCTTTGCAGAAAAAGTGGCAAAGAAATTGCAAGCGAATGCTTTCTGAAGCATGAGTAATTACAGTATTATAGATTGGTCAAGGATTTTGTTGTTTTTTTTTTTTCCTAGCAGCATCTTTATTGGGTTATGATTGAAAGTGGATACATATTATGCATCAGTAAAGATTTTACGGCAGATTGGAACCCTGGATGCCTTCCCAAGATTCCCGCTCTATTATGTTTTGAGAACTCTGATTATAAGGGCAGAAAATTATTACTGAGCAACAAGCAAGCTGTATTCAAACCTGTGGCACAATACCAAATGCCTGACTGTTAACTGAGCTTTCCAGAGACATGAGGGTTTTTTCGCACTCGTATTTTTTTTTATTTAAATTGTTTTGCAAAGTAACACCATTAGTACTTTTAAAAGTGCATTATCTTGCTTAAAACTCCAAGTGCTTCCTGTCAGTGATATTTAAGGCACTGAATTCCACCAGTTCTAAGTGCTAACTTCAACAAAGGTTTTTTTTTTGAGTGTGTACTGCCTTGCCTCTCCGTTGAATGCAGTCTCTTATCCAAAAATATGAAAGGAAATAAAGAAGCCCCTTTTCGGGCATATTTGCCACATGCCATTTACTTTGCTAAATGCTGAAAAGTCCTTGGGCCTAAGCAAGTGCCTAACTATTGCTGAGGCATTTTTTGTAGAAAAAGAATAATTGTCATTTGAAGGACTAAATATAACAACAGAGGGAATTGTACACTGTGTATGGTTTCTTTGTTCTGTTGTGTTACCCCACTGGCTGAGTTTCAGCCATCAAAAAGTAAAACTTTATAATGGTGATAGAATTTTATTGTAGAACTTTGACTATGAGTTTAACATTGTGTATGTCATATATGCCTAGGAGCTGTCTTCTTTTCTTTTTTTTTTTTTTTTAACTGTGCAAAATGTACTTGCAAGCTGTCAAATTGAATTAAAAGAAAAAAGTGAGACTTGTAGAGATCCTGGGTTTTATTGCAGATATACTTCTATGCAGGCATGTAAGGCTGTGTCACTTTTAAACTATGTTCAAAACATCAACATATTGCAGTAGTTTTTGTACCACCCACAAAAAAAACAAAGCACCAACTTCGTTGTAATGAGCCTACAATCCTTTACCTTTATAAGGGGAGGACAGTCTAGAACTGCTGGAAGTCACTGCTGAAAAGATGACCAATGAAGTCTAAAAGTAATGTAGACAATTAAGGGTAAATTATATATCCTTTGCAACTAACACAACAGTTTTGATAATTTCAGTTGTCTCTTTTCAGTATTAAGCAGTGAATTAAACAGTGAAAATTGTGTTCTGATTTGCATGGTGGGACTTTGTAGGCTAATACTTAGCATGGAATGAGTGTTGGCTCTTTCAGTGTAGGAGGTGAGACCAAATAATTTACTAAAATTTATCACATTGAGCAACATAAACAAGCTTAAATCCAGTGTTCCTTCAAATTACTGGTGTTGCATCTTTGGGACTGTCAAGCTGGATTCCTTCTGGTTCTCTTATCTCTAGTAGTAAAATAAAGCTGAGCACACAAAAAAAGCCAGTATCATTGGCCTTGGTCCAGCTGCAGAATTTTTATTACAGGAAATGAGCCAGAAAATAGCTGCTTTCTTCACTAGACATATGCAGAAGGACTTAAAATTAATAAGAGCTATTCTCAAAAATAAGGTAAGCTAATCTCTCTCTCAGTGAGAATGTGAAGTGGCTTGTTGAATATGTTACTTATGGCTGTTTTCTTGACAACATGAATGCTTTTGTAACATTAACTAATACTTAAAGAGATTTTGAATATGTTCCATTTCTTACAGCTCACACTCCAGATAACAGCTTCCTTGGATTTGTGGTAGAGCAGCATTTGAATTCCAGTGACATTAAACACATTAATGACATCAAAAGGCAGAATCAATCTCTCGTTTATGGCAAAGTAGATAATTTCTGGAAGGTGAGTTTTCCACAGTCATTTACGTGAGCAAATTTATTTTGATCAATATAATAAGGTGTGACTCTCAACTTAGAAGTATTCCTTTTCTATGAACCTATTAAGTTCTTTTCCTGAAAATAAACATTTAAAAAATTCAACTGAGTATCTTGAAGTCTTGCTGATGAGAAAACTTGTATCTGTTTAGATTAATATGGATCCATTGTTATTTATGTGCACCCTATTAATGGATTAATATTTTTCTATACATTTAATATCACAATAATATTGGAAGATGCAGTAGTTGTTGCAAGCAGTGGGAAATTAAAGCTGCCAAGAAGCTTTGTAAACTTCAATCATTGTCATATACAAATGTCTCATTCAGTGATTTATTTTCATATATCTACAACCAGAAGTGTGCTGTATTTTCAACTGGCAGGTGTATTTCACTGAAGACTACAGAAGCATGCAACTTCATTTTATATCAATGTAATATCCAATTTATGTTTCTGTAGTGTTGTAATTACTGCAGTGTCTCTCACATTTGCAGAGGAGAACTGCAGAATAACAGCACTGAGATCCGGTACCATATTTTGGGCTCCTTAAAAAGACCTCATACTTTAATTCTTGTCAATTGCACATGGAACTGATGAGTGCAGACCGTGCCATGCATAGGACCAAATGGCAGAACAATGAAGGCACACCTGTTTCTCAACGTTTTCCTGTCTTTTCTCTTGCTTGTCATGAGAATATCAGTGTTGTGCAGTTTTCTGACTCATAGAATCAACATTTGGTCTGATAACTGTGAGACAAAACAAAAACTTAAGACAAATGGGAGAATGTGGCCAGGCCTTGTAGTAGAAAAAAAGGTAAAGGCAAAAGCTTCTGAGTTCTTGTGCTAAAAAAATTATGCATATTAGCTGTGCATGTTGTAATCCCTCAGGTTTATACATGGACTGATTGCCCTAAGCCATGTAATCTGTGTTTTAAAAGGAAATTTTACTTAGCATCATACAAGTACTGTGACAACTATTCTTTTTGATCTCATGGTATAGAATGATTTGCTGCATCCCCGTTTGTAGTCTGCTTTGCCTGCAAAGTGCTGGCACAGAGCTAGAATCTTTAAATTCAACTCTCTTCTAGCTGAAACCCTTGTACTTTTAGTTTCTGATCTCATTATCAGTCTCTCAGTTGCATGTAATAATTGTCTGTGCTTCCTGACCTGATTTGTACTGTGTATCAGTAGAACAACCTGTTGAGTTGTTGCTGAATTTAAGGAGCAAGGTATTTGGTTAGTCAGTCGTGATGGGTTTCTTTTCAGTGACATATATGTCTTTCTCAGTTTATTCTGACTTCATTAATTCAGAAATAAGTATTAATAGATCATCTGCCCAGAGGGAAGATTTGTGATTGTCTAGACTGAGATTCTCTGTGACACACAGGATATTCATGAGCTGATTAAGGCAAGAGCATGGCTTTTTGGAAAAGAACATCCTATCTTGAGTTTTAAATAGCTCACAATGGAAACCTTGCTACTTTCTCTTATTAATTTCTTAATTGCCTTCTCCTTTATGACTGGGATTTATTTTTATTCTAGTACGGATTTGTAGACTGTAATTTCCAGCCTTAGTTGCAGTTGTAGGCTTTACTACTGGCCTGATGGTATTGCTCTTATTTACCTGTAGGAATATATAAGTTGAGGTTAAAGCAACTCATAGTTGTCTTCTGAAAAGCCTATATGTATGTACTGAGCCACTGAGAGCTCTGAGGTTTCTAAGCCTAAAGTGTTCTCACACATCTGTTTTCTCTGAACCTTTTCAAGATTGCTAACATTCACATTCCTAGAGGAATGTGAACAGAGGGCACATGGGTCCTTTACTAGCACCATAGTAAAAGAGAAATACTGTATGCATTATTATACACATCATCTTTTCAGCATTAGGAACTTATGTTCAGATTAATTCTCATACAAGATACTTGAAGCATTTTTTAGAAATGCTGATTTCCAAGTCACTTGCACTATTAGTATTGCCTGTCTTATTTCTCCAAAAATGGAGGATGTAATTTGTGTATTAAAATGCTTCTTGAAAGCTTGGTACACCAAGCACATCATAACTGTAACTTGCAAACTGTAACTGTAGTTGTGCCCGTATGCATTGGTACATGAAGTGCAATCACTGCGGAGTTTGAATATGTGACAACGAGGAATATCTAATTTGGAGTGATAAAATCCAATTCTTTTCATCAACAATGGGCTTAAACTAATCTTGTGTCTATGTAATTTGCTTATTTCTCATTTTCTTCATTTTCCTTGCTCAGTCCTCTTTCATCTGCCACCATGGCTTGCACTGAACTAGTCTAATCTATTTGTCCTACTATTTGTCATTATATTGAATGAAGCCAATTAACAAAAAGCATAATCTCCACAAAATTCATGTGTCATTGTTGGTTCTGGTCATTATAGAAGCACAGTGTGAACAGGTGAGTGTTCTGGTTCCCCGCCTGAAAGGCTTATTTGGAATATTAATTGCAAATACCTTGCTTAATTTTAAACCAAATGGATTGAAATGGAACCAAGGAGACCATATCGTCAGTTCAGAGTTGTTTCTTTTCCTTTTTCCCTGGGAGTGAGATTAGAAATACTAACATGCTGTCATACAGATGTGGTTGCAGGTCCTTCTCTGCATCTGGCTAAGCCTATAGACTTAGCAATTTACTTGTCACTTCATCTTTGCTTGAATCCCTCCTATTCTCAGCTCTGCTACATGACTAGAGGTGGTGAGGCTAGTTTTTAAATGGATAAACTAACAAGTTATTGTAGCTAAACAGTGTTATAGATTGCTTGCAGACAGTGTTCTGTCTTGCCACATCATTTACTGGGGTTAAATTCTGAAATGAACATGAGTGATGGAAAGAGGAATATAGCAACCTGTTCTATCAGCACTGATGGATACAGAGGGATGTATGAGAAATATATGAGCCCATGACCTGAGACCAGTGGCATTAGTACCACTTTTCAGTGGGGAAATAGAAATGTCTTGCTGGAGGTCAACAGATGTATGCTGCAGAGTCTGTAAGACATGTCTTCTTGTTTACTTCCTTCTGATAAATAAATCAGTCTTAAGTGAATTGGGGATTACAAAAAGGAGGCTGTGAAGAATTTCACTGCATTTCTTAAGATTATCCTCATAGATAAGTTATCAAGGGTAACACTTGCCAAATTTTGAATGTTTGTAGTCAAAGGTTAGAGTTTTTATCTGGGATTCCTAGCAGCACTAAGGAATAAAGAGAAACCTCCAAGTGTCATAGTAGGAATGAATAAAATCTGAGTGAAACACATAATGCTGTCCTTTTAATTACATAGCATTTCAATTAAAAGGGAATGCTTAAAGCCTTTCACATCTTCTTAGCTCCTGTAGGTCTATTTTTTTTTTTGTTCTTCCTGCAGCTTCCCATCATACTGTTCCAATACTTCTGCCCTCAGTCATAGAAGGAGTCAAAATTCATTTTAAATTTTGCAGGGCACCATGAGAGAAGGACAAATCTGACCCAAATCAAAATACTCATCAAAATGTAACTTAACAATTGTATAATGATTCCTTTAGCAAAACATTGTATTGGAATGTATCGAAGTTACTTTAAAAATATTTTTATGTTGAAAGGTGAATTTGTATGTTTGTTGCAATGCACCTTGACAAGATGTGCATTTGTTAAGTGTGTGCTGTCTGCATGGCAAGTTTTGAAGAATTGTAAGTGGGAGGTGTTTACACTTAAGCTAGTTTTTATTAGGAAAGTACACACGTGTGATAACCTATGCTACTCTTAAGATTTCCCCTTAATCGTTCCATGTTACATATGTAATTTCCCCATTGTATTCCATGTTGGATGAAGTGGGGAGAATAAGATGGGGCAAAGTCAGAGAGGAATAACTACACTTCTGAGAATATTTCTATTGTGAGTAGAGATCAGTGTTTGCTGCTGGCAGCATTGCATTTTGCTTCCCTCTGATTGTGTTTTGTGCTTCAGATTTAGCAACATGCTTTTGATGATCATTTCTGTTTTGAAGTGAGAGGAAACATAAGGGAAAGGAGAAAAGAACCTTCTCTCCTTTTCTCTCTCACCTGGTCGGTGCACTCACAAACTTACCTCATTGTGTTCTTTTCTTGTCCTTCAAATTTGCAGCAGCACTCTGAGCTTATCTATCAATTAAAACTTGCCTTTGCTGCTGTCACAAGGCACCAGGAGCACCGTCCTTTATACCACATAGCAAGTTGCAATAAACCAGGTGCTTCTGAAATTCACCACCTGCTTCAGGAAGTAGAGATTTTAAAAAAAATAAAAAAGGGTAAAACTAGCACACTTATAGGTACAGTAAGTAGATATGTGTGTGTACATTTTTGAAGACTTATTCTTCAAGATTTATTACAAACATTGCTTTTCAACATCCACTTGAAGGAAAAAAAAAATCCATGAATTTGTATCTTTCGAAGAGGTCAGTGATTAGCTTTACTTTTTGCAGGACCCTGTATCTGCAGTATGAACTAGTCAGGTGTTACAGTACCAATTAACATCATCATCATCTAATAATATCTGGTTACCACAAAACTAGCACAACAACTTCTTCCTGTGGTCATGTCTTTTGTACCCCAGTTATTTCCTGCTTCAGTGCTGATGGTGCACAAGTACTTCACATTGTTAGTTCTGGAAACTCCCATTTAAAGGACAAGAAATTTCTCTGTTAGGCATTAGTAAACATTGAACCACACTGAAAAAAATAATTATGAAATTTCAGAAAGTTTTTATGGGTTAAATGGAAGAAATGAGAAGATAAATAATAGCAGTCTTCACTAAGGTGCTTTATTCATTCCTTGTGCAAATATATACATATATACACAAACATACTATCTATGTACATGCCAATGTATGTTTTGTACAGGTAAATGAGGTCAGTGCATGACAAGGGGTTCATAAACAGACATTCAGGGATCACAGAAGTGTAGCAGGGTTATATAATACTTCCTTTGCATGTTCTCTCTCCTTCCAACTTTTTTCAGCTCAGGGTATTATCTGATTATTTGTCTACTGACAAAACATCTTTTGACCAGTTTTTGAGATCTCTTAAGACCTATCTTCTAAGTACGGTCTAATCTTGATCCTATGCAAAAACAGAGATATTTTTTGAAGCTTCTTAAGTGTCTTATGCCTGCGTCAGGCTCAGTTATGCACTGAACATACCCCTGGGCTTTAGCTGACCTTGGACTTGACATTTTAGCGAATAAGCACTCGTGTTTGAACCTTGAGATTTAACAGTATGCACTTAGGAAATACACAAAGATCTGTTTTATTAATTCTTATTTTTCTGAATTACATTTCTCAAGTTGTATAAACATGATTATGTTCTGATTTTTTTAATTGCTTGAAGATGAGACTGGTTATATCACCTGTTCTACAGTTCAGACTTTCAATCCCTTCATCTCATTCAGGAATCTGAGTCAAGATTTGTGTAAGCAGTGAGCCTTCAGCTCTGTACATGTGGTTAGTTTTGTTCCTTGCTGAATTTCCAGTGAGGTTCTGTGAGGTTACTCAGGTGGCCTAAAATTACAAAAAAAGTATGAAAACTTTATGCTGACAAAGTGATACGTGGATGTCCTTTATCTATCATGACAAGAAAAAAGCAGAGTTTAGTTCTTCATGCAACATTTTTCTACTCTGTACTTCTGTCACACTTCTACATTTTCATCCACCAAATGTAAAATTTCAGCCCTTCAGGCTGTGTCGTGCTGTCAGCATTCTCTTATGGAAAGGCTTACCAGACAGTTGTCATTTGATTTCTTTGATGAGAAAGGTCTTACAATGCCTTTAAAGGTAGGTGGGAATAATTGGCATACAGTAATAACAGTTCTTCACTCAATGATCAACAAAATATGCCTTTCTTGAATGGCAAGTTTATTTTAGCTGCTAAAAACTTGTTTCAGAAAGGACTCAGATGACTGTTAGTTACCACTACTCTTCCATTTTGATTCTGAGGAGAAATAATTTACCTTCTTTTGATGTGATAATCTTTCATGCTAAGTTTTACTCTTAACTTTCATGTTAAGTTTTACACTGCGGACAGTGAATGCAGTTAATAATGCAGTTTGACCCAGACTCTGAAGAGAAGTTTGATTTTGCTTTCCTAGTCAGCAGCCCATGATCACGATCACTTTGCATTTCTTTGATTCTCTTTGAATTACCTTTACATAAGTAAAAATCAGGAGTTTGCTTTTATTTTTAAGATGAAAGAAAATTTAAATCCACATTCAAGCAAGCAAACTTAGGAAATGGTTTAACAATGAAAGCAATGCTCTTATTTTGTTTGTTTGCAAATCACATTTATTTATTTCATTGCAGTCCTTGCATTTCTGAATGCTGTACTTATGCTTTCTTATTTTCTAATTCATAGTTTTAAGTGTTGAAACATTTTTGTCATTTAAGACCTTCCTTACTCCCCAATAAGTGCAACTGTAATTACAGCAAGGAAGCATACTCTTTTCATCCTGTGTTGGTATGCTGCCCTTCTTTAACCCTGCCTTCCTCGTTTTGTAGCAAGCAATTGGTGGTATGTAGATAGCACTTAATAACAAAGTGAATATTCCTATTGTTTATAACAGGTGATTTGGAAAATATTTTTGGGATAAATTAAATGACCGTTATATGTATCAAAGAATGGACATCACAAATTTCTCAGAAACCCTCTAGATTTTTATTGGCATTGTATACAAACTGGATGTAAAAATGGGGTAATTGTATTAGTCCGTTTTGTGTTCACTTTTGAAAATGAGATGATGGGTAAGTATAAGGTGGCAGCAAAGCCAGTTCAGATCAAAGATTTATCTTCTCTGACTCCAAAAATAGCCAAGGCTTGATATGTAAGAGAATGGAAAGTTTTGGAATTGATTTTCTTTTAACAAAATAGATAAGCTTCTCTAGTTTCTAATTATGTTACTTTATTTTATAAATAATGGGAATAACATCTCTTCAGATTTGAAGTAGAAGGATAAAAGTTTATTTTTAAAAAATAGCTTGTATTAGTTAACTATAACAGCAACCCTTTGTTGCAACTTGTTGCCTATTTTACATAATGGCTAACACAGGACATTGAGTGGTGCAACTTTGGCAGACCTACCAGAACAGAGTGATTCAGTAATGAGGCAGGTGGTCCACTTTATCAAATACAGTCTTACCAGCAGAGGTGGCAAAAGCCAGAAGCCAGTCATTATGTGACATTAAATAACCTATGCATTTGAGTGTATCTCAACAATTCATTTAGGAATGAAGTTCTTGAAAGTAACGATGTTCATTCATCCAGGCCTGATGCCTTATTGCTTCTCCAAGATTTGAAAAGACACGTTTTTCCCAGTCAACTTGCCTTCTGAATGAACTTTGGTAAAATTGTTGGCCAGCTATTGCACAGGGCTGTGGAAGAGCAGTGTACAGAGTTTACATGACAAAAGTAGTGGTTTGAAGTAGAGTTCTTAAACGCTCTCTTGCTGCCAAGAAGTTAAGAAACTCATTGCTTGATCTTAGAGTTACTACGAAGACTATGTGCAAATATTGAGGGGAAGTCTCTGATCTCTACTGTACACTGGCTGTAAATAGTCTTTAGCTAATTGCTTTTGGAATGCTGGTAGTCTTTAAAACAATAGCATATGGCATTGAAAATTGAAAGTCATTCTTGTTTGCAAATTAGGATGGTATACTGTTTTCTTGTGGGTTTTTTATTTTGTTTAATGCAGCAGTATAAATCCATTTACTCTGGGTGTTTTCCAAAATGCTTTTTAAACTTCAGGTAGCTGGAATATTTGCAGGTATGTCATGGGACTCAGGTACTATGTATTTATATGAGTGTGTATTCATTTGGCAGGAGTGTAGCTTACAATGTGAGATTCAAAGAAGGAGTGCAATTACGTTGTTATGTCTCCAACAAAATCAGAGTGACAATTTGATGTTTCACAGTGAGGTCATTTTTAGTTTTTGTTGCTTTGGGATTGTTATTGTTTTTTGTTTTTACAGTTTGAAAACAAGCACTATTTAGCCAGTGCTGAGTGTACAGCTATCTGGTGAGCTATGTTTTATCTACTTAGAATTTAATAGAACTTTGATATGTATTTTTACAAAAATTACAAATATATAAGCTGCATATTTTTTAACCAGTAAAAAATAATACTAAAAATTTAATGAAAGATTGAATATTACAGCAGTCGGTTAGAGAAAACATAAGAATGACCATATAAGAAATCATGCAGTAAAATGTGAGAATGAGAAACTCTTTCCGTTCTGTCATCTTGGTGTCTGATCTTAATCTGTACTTGAAATGTGGAAAGTCTGAAAATATTTTATTTTTGGTATTACAGGACAAGAAGGCTTATCTGGATGTCATTCACACCTATATGGAAGTCCATGGAACTGTTCATGGGACAAGCACGATTTATATTCCTGGCTATGTAAAAAACCATGGTATACTCAGTGGGAGGGATCTGCAGTTTCTACTGAGAGAAACCAAGGTAAGTTTGTGAAGGAGAGATAGCAAAAATAGGTAAAGAGAGACAGTGTCTGAAGTACATGCATTTCACCTCCTACAACCGTGCTCCTAATTTTAAAGTACTGAAAATATAAATGATGAGATGGAAAAGAGATTTAATTTTCTTCCATATGCTAATAACACTTTTGTGATCACGCCTGTTTTTTGGATTGACAGCTATTACTAGAAAATTGGGACTGCTGCCTACAATCTTGGGGAGACATTTAAGAACGAGCTTGAAAAACATGGCGAATTCATGTTTCATTTTCCTGTATGTTGTATTCAGCTCAAGGAGATTATCAGCTGAGAGAATACTTTGCTTTAGATCCATAATGTGAAAGTTAGGTGTTATATGAAGGCTGTACAATAGGAATGCTTGCTTGGCCCTACCAATGACTTTACCCTGAAGTGACCCCACTCTGTAGGGAAGAAAAGAAGAAAGGCAAGCCCCTCATTCTCCATTCGTTTCCTTCCCTCTGCTCCAGTTATACAGAGCAGAATAGTATGCTTTTTGTGGTGTGCTTTGCCTGTGGCTCCATAGTAAAAGGGAGGTCAAGATAAAGGACAGTGTATACATTTGAATAAATAAACTTTTGTCCCTGAAATTGGAATGCTTTGTTGGATTTTCAGTGCCATTCCCATGTCCTTGTGGAACATTTTACAACACCAAGATGCTTTGGTATATTAGATTTAAATAGAATGTTTAACTTTCAGTTGGTGAAATAAATGGGGTTGTGTGTTTAAAATTAGCGAAATGTATAGAACCACTGCTGGTGGTTTCTCACTGTGCACTTCCACAGAAGAATCTATTAGAAAAGAGAAGTAAAAGCATTTTCCAGTCTTCCCACACAACAGTAGAGATCTCCTTTTTGAGTGCTGGGGGAAATGATGGTAATTTGATATCTCTGCGTGACAACTGTTGGCAAATTATGACTTTTTAAAGGCAACCACTGGGTGTATGTACCTGATACATACAGATACACGTAATGTTGCAGATTAATAAGTCAACATTTATGTTCATCACAGATAATACTGAGATTACACAGCTTTCAGCCTTGTGGAGTATGAAATCACTGTGTTAACCACAGTAGTGCTGTGGGTGGAATTTTGACATTGTAATAACCCCAAGCACAAACTGTCACTTCTTGTGAAAAAAATACATTCTATTCAGTGTAAAAGTAAACTAAAGTAATGAGTTTCCTACAGAATTACTGGTGTCCTTATAATTAATTTTAAAAAAACAACAGTTCATAATTCTGGTTAATTTGAGAAAGTCTTCATCTCTAATTATTTGTCAGCTGTCTCAGATGTATTATACTAAAAAATATGATTTTTGTTATTAACTGATAGCTCTCTAGATAGTGGTTATATTTTTATCAGATGGCACAGAGAAACACAGTGATGTGGTTCAGAAAAGTTAAAAGCTGTAACCAGGCTATCAAACCTTTGTCCTGTTAATAAGCAGTTAAGAGTCCATCCAATTCTCCTAATACTTATTTTGTTTTATTGTCAGACTGCTATGTAGTTCTGATAATGAAGTGAAATATGTCTTACTGCACCATTAATTTTGGTTATTACTCCTGTACAATTCTTGTTCCAGTACGTCTAGCTCAGGATAAAAAGACCAGCATCCTGATACTGAAATTGGAAGTGGAGATTTACCATCTAATTGAATTGTACTTTTTCATTTGGTGCTGTTTGATTTTTTTGTTGTTTGGGATTTTATTTTATTTTTCTGTCTGTTTAGTGGCTCATAGGGTCCATGGCTTTTCTGCTTCAGCATATGGTTGCCTCTTAGTGTTAATCTACACACTTGATCTAAGTCTTCTTGTTGCCTGTACGTTCACAGTTTCTGAATTTGATCACCTTTGAGACAACAGTTTAACATAGCTCAGTAAAAAACACCATTCACCTGTCTCCATTGGCCATCTGCTACATTTGTGAGTTCATAATGTTGATATCAATAGTTCTTGGCATTGAATTACTAACGTCAGTGTGGGGTTTTCACAGAAATCAAGCTGACTTGAAAGGGAGCATTGTGCCCTGCGAAGCTTCCTGTGAGTGTGTGCATGCATCCAGTGATGTCCAAAGACACTTCTTAATCATAATCACTTTAATTGTTAGGCAATGTGACCAGACCCCATAATGAATTTAGTTAAGGTTTTTTTGTCACTGAACAATCAGTGTGCTAAAAATCCATGAACAGCAGGAGCTGTACCTCGCTGGTGGTAACATCTGTGCATGCAGAACTCACTTGAGCCATCTAGCCTGCTGTTCACTGTCTCTAAGCAACAAACTTTCCCTTTAGGCTTCCAGAAACTTTCTGATTTTTCTTTCTAAACATATGCTTCAAGATTCAAGGGCAAAGATTCTTTCATCATATTTGATTTCAATGTTGTGTTAGCACATTTTTGTCAGGTCAGTTTACAAATAATCTAGTTTTAGAAAGTCAGTGATAAATAATACTTCAACAAATCACCCAACTGAAAGTACCCACACCTGTCAGCTTACTTTCCACTGTTTTATTTTGCCCTTAGACAGAAAATTCCCATAGGTAACAGCTCAGTCTCAGCTTTTGTTTGTAGCTGGTATAGGACACAATTATTCTCAAAAGTATGCAGCTGCCATTTTCTCCTGGAGTACATCACAAAGCAGTGCATTTCAGCAGAAGTGTACTTTTCAAGCAGGGCTGGCTGCTTGACATCCATCATGACCAGGTCAGCTGTGTAGTGCATGACAAGATGTACAGATGCAGCAATTCCTGAGGAGCAGATGTGGAGCCACTGATCACCTCGGGGCAACAGAGGGAAGGTGCAGCCCCCATGGCAACTTCCCTGCTCCCAGCTGGGCTGACACCAGGCTGTTCTGAGAGAATCTGCACTGAGATTTTGAGAAACACTCCTCCTCCTGAGAAAGTTTCAGACACAACTTTGTATTTCCTGTCCTTGCAAATCTATGAAGGAATCCAAACTCTTCTGCTAAACAGTAGTTTATGCTTTTGAAACGGTGATTAATGAAAGTGGTAGGATCTTTATCTTTTTAAGGGAGCTTGAGAAACACCTCTTGCAGAGTTGGATAAGCATAAATAGAAAAATGAACTTCAACCTTTCTGGTACAACCATTTATGAAGCAATATACTTTCCACTTTAAGACTCCTCAAAAACCAGCTGAACAGACATTTAAGTACTGAATCTGTTGTGAAGATATTTCAGTCACAAAAGGAAGGACTTTTTCAGAAGGCATTTTATATTAATGAGGAAAATGTATTAGGATAGTTAACAACAGTTTTTGCTGCATTTCTCTTCCCATAGTTCAGTAGAGAACATACAAAATAGTCCAGTAGGGAGGCACACAAAAGCAACAATAAACTGCCAGCCCAGCAGAGTCAATGAGATGAAGTGCACTGGTGCTAGGAAGGGGAGAGAAAAAGATAAACGCTCCTGTTTGTGGAGCTGCAGCACTTAGTCTCAGGAATATGAAATATTTCTCTTAAATATTCAGC
Organism: Odontophorus gujanensis; assembly: GCA_013399175.1. Lineage (NCBI taxonomy): Eukaryota > Metazoa > Chordata > Aves > Galliformes > Odontophoridae > Odontophorus > Odontophorus gujanensis. The sequence goes on from VXAB01008517.1 coordinate 879,707, forward strand.
TGTTCGGGACTATACAGTTAAAATACTCCTTATTTTATGCTTAGGGCAATAATTTAGATTATTCGTTCAAGTACTCATTTTATAAAGGTCCAGTATGTTGGTGTAAACTGCTTAGTGTTAACTGAAAGTCACTGATTTCAAAGAGCACGTAATTTTAATGTTGCTTTTCATGGAAGTCTTGCAAAGTATTTGTCATGTCAGATTTCATGCCAGCGAATTCTCCATTTAGCTACTACACCATGACAGAAATGCTGACATTACAATCAGAAAAGTGGTATTTTGGCTGCTGTGATGCTCACTGGCCAGCTCAAGAGCCTGAAGTTCTGTAGCAGGGGTTTATTTCACTGCAAAGGTGGAGAAGGTTACTAAGGAGCCTCCCTTATGATAAAACCAAAGTAATCCTGCTAAAAGGTTTCAACACCTGTGTATCTAAGTTGTGCAAGTAAGATTGTGGATCTGAATCCCTGACACTGATTTCTGCAGAGTTGCAGGTGCACATGGGTACCAGACCTTGCAAACAAGGAAGTGATTTAAAAAAAAAAAAAAAAAAAAAAGCAAGCTGATGCTTATAATCATTTTACATCTGTCCTTATTTTGCAGTTATCTCCTATAGATGTATTTTTATATTGTAAACTCCTCCTGGCAATCATCTCGTTACATATGGTGTAAGCATACACCGCCTACTCTGGCATGTACCCACTTAAAGCACTGTGTGAATAATCACGGTGTGGCTTTCAAAAACATTTTGAAGTTGAGAAAAATGCTCACATACAGAATGAGATGTTTACAAGCTCTAACTCCGGTGACAGATAAGGGAATTCTACTTTGCACAGCAGTTTCGCTGTAGCTAACAAGTCAAGATCAGGGCCAGCCTTCCTGAGTGATGTGTGCCCATAGTTACACTGCCAACATGTTTGAATGTGTAGCTTTTCATTCCAGAGCTGCAGCCACAGGGTGAAGGAGCCAGGGCTGCACAGACCCAGCACCTGAGAAGAGAGCAGCACTGTAGAGCTGTGGTCAGGAGCCCTCTGTGGAGGCAGCAGTGTTCTTTTATGTCACAGACCTGCGGAAACACAGTCTGTCTTAAATCTCTGCTTTGTGGGTGGGAGCCTTCTCTTCCACACAATCTTTATCCCATACTAACCAAGGAACTTTACTAAGGGCATTTCCAGCAGCAGGGTGCAGATTCAGTTTGCGGATCTCAGCTGAGCTAGTGAAGGTGATGTGAGGGAGAGTGCTAGAAGAATTAGGGGGGCTGAAAGGAGCTGGGGGCTGCAGGCAGGTGTGAGACACAGGGCCAGCAGGCAGCACAGAGCAAGCCACCATTCTAGCCGTAAAGAACATCTTCCTCTATTTCTTCAAAGGTGTGGTGCTGCTTAGAAGTAAGGCTTGAAAATTGATGTGAAGCAGGTGGTAGGCTATTTATTATAGATTAAGTGTTGACAGTGTGCTCTGTGCTGTCAAAACATAAAAACATGTTTCTTTCCCCATGGAGCTTTCCTCCTAAGTAAACGGACCAGTCAGACACAAAACTGTTCAACAGTGCACAGCAGCAGCTTATTAAAAAAGTGAAAAATGGAACAAACAAACCTGCATTCTCCACATAACAGGCAAACACAGGATCATAGGAGAATTGATGCTTCAGATGATTTTAATTGCTGGTTCTCAGCTGGTTTTTTGCCTAAGCTAAGGGGTAGTTTAAACAAAAACAACAAGCATCCCACATGCGGATTGTATGAAGCCGTTTCACATCTGATTTATTATTTACAAAAGATTTCTTTCCTTTAAAATAAACCTCTTTGGAGGTGAAGGTGAAATTTAGTCTGTTTTCTTTTTCCTTTTTTTTAACTGTAAGGTAATATATGCCACATATAAAACTCAAATTTACATAATCTAGCTTTGGTGGAGATAGTCGATCAGATCTTCTTTTTATCAGCTACTGGAGCATTTCCTGTAAGATTTCTCAGCAAGATAGCTGAGAAGCATTTTGCAAGTGGATGACTTTTTTTAACCTGAAAATTGAAAACAGAAGAACCAACGCTGTGAAAATTGTATGTTCTCAAATAAGGTGAGGAGGTTAAGTTTTAGGATGGCCAACTTAAAAAAGTACTGTTGTGCTGGGTCAGAGAGGGCTGATGCTGCAGTGCCTGTGCACTGCCCTACAGGTCTGTGCATTGATATAAGGTTAGCTCCTAGGATGGGCCTTCAGTTTTGAGTCTTCTGTTACTGGCATTCATTTCCATGTTGCAGAAAACTACTATTTGAATACTACTACTGGAATTCTTTGAATACATGGTTCTCATCACAATTCTAATACACAAATTCTAACAGTTAGGAAGATTCCCTTTTGTTTTGAAAAAAGAATAACTATATAAACACATATATATGTATAAACATTTGTCAGATGTTGCTGGGAAATTGCTGTTATCGTCAGAGCTTTTCATTATGTCGTGACACTTTCAAATAAAATTATTTAGTTTAGGAATTATGCAAGGCCAGGAAAGGGATTGAGATACAAATAAATGCTATGCAACTCTGACAGAATCCTACATTTCTTGACATAGAGGAAAACTGTTGCCTTTTCCAGAGCACCTGTAATCTCAGCTGACAGTAAGAACAGCTGTGTGGTGGAGCTGACAATAGGAATAGCTCTGTGATGCAGTTTACCTCCTGCACTGTACCTTAGGGCATTGAATCCACTTAATCCTATGCAAACCTCTGCTGACTAGTTAGTGTCTTCAGTTGATGTTTGCTGCCATCTACCGTTTTAATTAGACTTAATCGGCTTGCCAGGAGCATGTTCATATTGGCAAAAGCAGCAAGTTAGCTGATGTGGGAGATGGGGAAAACAGTACTGTGGCTGTTCAGTGCGGTTACTGCAATAAAACTTTACCTGCAAGACAGCCCAGAAGTTTCATTTGAACACCAATCAAATCACCAAATGATTCCCCCCCCCACCCAAAAAAAAAAAAAAATTAAAAGCGTCTGTTGTTCCCTCAGCTACATGAAAAGCCATCTTAGTTCATTACAGAAGATTATTGTCAAATGTGTGTGACAGGACATTCCATTACTGCTTGGGTGTGAGGGAGTGAGCTGCTGAACCACATTTTCTTCTTAATGTTGTTTTTTGTAGGCTTGTACTTTTTGAGTGTGTTGTTGTTTATTTTGTGTTAGGCCTTAGCTTTCAATTTCCATAAAGAACAGACATTAACACAGACCTTCTTTTCTGCTTTTCAGCTGTTTGTTGGTCTTGGATTTCCCTATGAAGGCCCTGCTCCTTTAGAGGCTATTGCTAATGGATGTGCTTTCCTAAACTTAAGATTTAATCCACCAAAAAGTAGCAAAAACACAGAATTTTTCAAAGGCAAGCCAACACTCCGAGAGGTAAGCTTTGTTAACATGGATAGGTTCTTTATTGAAAATGATTGTAGATTTTTTAGTAACATAAGAAAAGTTGTGTGCATGTTCACAGTTTATTGCAAGAAGTATACAGCTGTCATTTTTGTTAGCCAGCAGTGGGATTAGCAGTCCTTATTTTTAAAGCATAATGGAAGTTTCTCATTCGCATACTGTTAAACTTTACTTCTGTGTCTGTGTGTACATTCTGCTGATTCTTATTCACAGACCATAAACTAAAGCTCCATTTGTGGACCTGATGTTCTGACCTGGAACGGGTCATCCATGATGTGTTATTTGAAAGCATTTTTATTTGGCGGAAGAAACATATTACTGTGTACTTCACAGGAAATAAATAGGTGTCTTAATTATTAGAATAGCACTTGGGAGGATTGTTGTGTTGTTTTTACGTTTATCTTCTCCAGAAAAAAACCTACTCAGGGCACTGTTGAGCTCTGCTAACAACACACAATATTTGCAGTTGAACACAGAATGAATTTGGAGAATTGACTATTTGAGAGAAGTGGAAAAGTAAACCTCAAGCTTTCAAAACAACCAGGGTGTTTAGCCTCTATTAAGAGAAGAATGAGGCTGAGCCAGCCCGCTATGGCACAAGCCTACAACAGCAGCACGCATTTAGTAGTCACATAGCCTTTTCTGTATCAAGTCTTTTACTTGTGTCCATAACTTCTTCACAGATGTGTGTAGGTATTTCCTTTACATACTTATCTGAAGGAGAGCTCCCTGGTAATGCTCAGGCAATGAGAAGCTTGCACAGCAGTATCTCCTAACTGACGCTGTATTTTGGCTTTATAAGCTGTGTACTGTGCCAGCGAGCTGATGAGCAAAGGGCAGTTTCCTATTTACAACCATGAACATACATTGCTGATAATTTTGTGTGATGAGGCTGTAGGTACTTTTCAGTTCCTCATACATTCAGCAGTTGCAGAACACAGAGTCCAACCTCAGCTCTTCCCACGGTTTGCATTGCTACCAAAGGAGGCAGCAATAAAGAAAAGAAGCCCATTTCAACCTCCTTGGGCTTGGCACCTCTCAGAGCTTTCCTTCTCTGAGTTGCTCACCTGTGTCTCTCATCTTCCAGTTGTTCTGTGCCCAGACACTAAAACCACTCAGGCCTGCTAAGCCATTGTGACCCACCTATCTCTAGTAGGAGTTTTAGTGCTCTGCTAAATCCTGCTGACATCTGTCAGCTGTAACAGAAATACTGTGCAGTTGACCTGCACAGAAAAATAATCCCTACTGACAGCTGCAGTACAAAACAATATAGTGAACATTCTTCACAAATATTTCTCCATTCGTGTGCTCAGTTGATCTATCCTAAGAGTAGCCTCTGCTGTAAATGGGTTCCACAACTGCATTTAGATCCACTTATCTTGGTGCTGATTCCTTGGGTTTGGGAAAGATCTTCAGTCCCTCTGCCAGTTTTTACAGGTATTAGCAACAAGCACTTAACTCTGTAATTCTGAAAATGAATTGATTATCCACAGACCAATTTAAAATAAAGTTTCTGTTTAGTACAGTAGCCACTACAAGTTGCTATTTCTCACATGTTCTAAGTAGTTTGTTTGCAGCAGGTTGGGGGTGGGCAGCTATCTGCTTCTACTTTCCACTCTACCAGGCAAGAGAGATAGGAAGGGGGGAAAAAAAAGAGAAATTCACCTTCCAGTAGCTTGTTTGGTACCAGTATTTGTACCGAGAGCTCTTCTCCATTTCTCTCCCTTGCAAAAAAAACCAAAAAAAACAAAAAAAACAACCAAATAAACAAACGAAAAACACTGCATGCTAAATTTAGTATCTAGTTGAAATGTGTTTTGAAGGGTGTGGTTTCTTTCCCCACAGAAATAATTATCTTCTTTTAAGGAGAAAAAAGGACTTCAAATTAGAAATTAATTTCAAATCTACTTAAAAGAATTCTAATAAGCCTTAATTATAGCCAGATGGAGTATCTCCTGAGTATCTAAAATATCAAGCCTCAGCTAATTAAAGCATTTTAGTATTAGAAATAGTCTTAATTTTTGTGAGTACGGGTGCAGAATGTCTGCTGCAATAATAAAAGCATTGCTGGTTATTCTCAATACTCACAGTTCCTGGGCTGGGAAGCACAGTTGTTCATCTTCCAGTCTGGTCAGGCTGTAACGTTGCTGTCTGGCTAGCTGAGATGGTAGAGGAAGAGTGGTCTATTGCCTGATTCCTGAGGCTTTGTGAAATTTCAAATGCTGTCTATGCTCACAGTTTTAAAGGCACAATGGAGGATTTTTTTTGTTGGAACTGAAAGCAATAGAAATGTAGCTTCTGCAGCGTAAAGTTCAGACATAACTGTCCTGGGAACTCGGGCAGTTGAGTAGCCCTGGTTAGTTCCTTGTGTTTGGGTGAGAAAGAGAGCAAGGATGGTGAAAGCTGTCACAGAATTCTCTTGCACTGCCATCCTGCTAATGCTGAATCTAACAAGCCGTCTCTGGGATCACTTTTCTCAGTTATCTACCAGAGTATTTACTGAAATTGTTTTCTGGCCAAGGGTTGAGCAAAATAACAGTTAACACTCTCCTTGAGGTCAAATGACACTTGTAGTAGCAGTAGTCACAGTTCATCCTGAGTTATAGAAATGATCCTTTATACACTTCTGCTCACAGAAGCTTGGAACTGTTTGAAATTTGAAGACAGGACAAGGGTGCCAGCTCTGGCAGGCAGTCACACAGGCCCAACCAGGCCTGGCAGCAGTGGTGAGCTGAGACAGCTGGCACTGCTCTGTGAAGGAGCTGTGCCCAGCACAGAGGGCAGGCTGGGTCATGCAAAGAGGAGTTAATGCAAGCAGCAACTATTCTGTAATGTTATAGATGTTGTGAGGAGGGAAGCCACAAGAGAAAGTGCACACGTTGCTCATGAGCTGCACTGTTATCAGATTTTCAGTTTTCCAACTCAGTTTGCTCTCTGAATTTAAACATGGAGAGTTGAAAGATAGCTCCGAAGGAATGAAACTGACTGTTCAGTTCTAGCTGAATTCCTGCATTCTTCTAGTATGTTTTATCATAAATCTGTTGGAGAGAGTGAGAGGGAAAGCTATCCTAACACTGTCATTTTTAGCAATGCCATTCCTCCCTTTCAGCTAACATCTCAGCATCCCTATGCAGAAGTTTACATCGGGAAGCCCCACGTCTGGACTGTAGACATCAATGATCTTTCTGAAGTGGAGAAGGCTGTGAAATCAATTTTGAATCAAAAGGTGAGAAATGTCTTCTCAATTTGAAGTCAGCACTTGAGAATGTATCATGGAATATGATAGACTGCTTCGTAACATTAGTCTAATTAGGATGCTGCATTTTGTAGTTTACTGGGGGCAAATGTCATTCTATCCCTGCTGCATCTGCTAAACATGATGTAGTACTGGGTTAGTCAGGATTTTACCTGAATAAAACAAGTATGAGAAGAAATCCGCATTTCTGCACAAATTTGATGTAAATCGTAAAGCCATGTCTGTGTTGTATGTGCACTGAGGATTCCTTCATAGAGCATCACAAGCTGTCCAGTGCAAGCTTAACTCTTTTGACTGATTCAGTCCCCTTAGCATAACTGCCACTGGTATGCCTGAACACTTATGGAGTGGCATGCTAATGAGAGCGCTTTATGAACAAAATAAAGGGGAAAAAAATTGAGGATGTTTTTGAAAGTATCACATTCTTTTTTTTCACAATGCTTTGTTTTTCTTTTCAATTCCAGGACTGAAACTAGCATCCACAAGGGTCTCAGGCTAGCTTTGTATCTTAAGATACCTTTGTATCTTGTTACTTAAACTACTGATGACTTTGTCAAATTGTGATTTGTTAATGAGTGTATTTGCTTTTATTTTTGCTCCTTAAGCTACAATATGGTATTTAGAATACAAGCAGCTACCACAGTGCACCACAACACTCATGTGAACAAAAACGCATCTAACCTTATCACACTGTGTTTCAACAGATTGACCCTTATTTGCCCTATGAATTTACCTGTGAGGGAATGCTTCAGCGGATGAATGCGTTTATTGAAAGACAGGTATGAGCTTTTATTGTGGGTGGATCTTCTGGTTTACGTTGGGAAGGGGGGACCCTCTCAATTCCAAAGCCTCCTACTGTTGTTGAGGTGGAAACAGCATGCAGCACTTGGCAGACAATTGCTCAGATGAGGTTCCCTTGGGGTTCACCTGGATGCAGACATCGATAGCTGTGCACTGGCTTGTGAAGCCCCTACCAGAAGCTGTACCAGTGGGAGTTTTTATGTGTGCAGAGACTGTTGAGCAGTTAAGACAAAGTGCTGACTACCAGAATATCCACTCTGCTTTTCTGATTCATCCATGAATGCCTGATTTACCATGTATCTTTACAAAAATAGGTACACTTGTTTGTATTTCAGGAGCTAGAGGAGTTTCTTAACTGTTAAATGAATGTTCTTACATACAGATATCTGTATGAAGAGCCTTCCTCCTTCTAATGACTTGCTGAAGTAGAACAGTAAAATAATTTTTTCAGTATAAATGTGACGACTTTTACAGCTGGCATTGTTGGTGTGTACATACACAAAAAAAACTTTAGATCACAAAGTATCACTTAAATGCAGAGATACTTTTGCAGTAGAGCTTCCCTTAGGTTAAAGCCTCTTGTAAGGGATTTCGACTATTTAGTTTCAGGTGGTAAGATTTAAATGGTCTGGGAACCAGTAACTTAAAACTTTTGGTCCTCCTGCATTATAGCGTGCTGAGATCAGCAAAAGGTATTGAGTTGGAATAATAAACTGGACAGAATGATATAGGGTCCTGATTTCTAGAAACAGGATTTCTGCTTGGGCTTCTGCCCAGTGCCAGAACTGCTGCTAAGGTCAACCTCTTGCCTTTTGTTCTGGCTGCTGTAGGAGAGTGATAAGAATGACCTATATCCTTGTTAAGCCAATCAACTTCTGGAATTTCTTTCAGAAGCACTGGATGGGCTCCTGTACCTTTATTTCTAAAATACACTGCAGTAATAAAGAATAACACGGTTTCAGATCAAAAGTTTAGTTAAAATAACATAGCTCTGTCCAACTTCCTGCCAACAAATGCTTTTTGCTGCATTGACGTCATGGACTGTAAAAGTCTCTGCTTCTTTTGATTCTTCTAAGTTAGCTGGAAATGAGAGGTTTAGTCAATAAGGAAGAAACAGAGCTCAGTATAAAGAAGAAAGAGTCAATTTAGAGATTGCCCCAAAGATGCTAAGCTGTTTCTTTGCCCTCTGTGCCTCCCCGAGGGTTAAGCCCTTGCCTTTATCACACCTCCTCAGAAATAAGTAGAGCATTATTGTATTGTTTATTGCTTGACTGACTGTGAAAAGCTGTTACTGCTTCACAACCATCAGGATGCTCAGTATCGTTATTACCTGCATTTGCTTAGCACTGTGCCTGACGTGTCCAATGAAGCATAAGTAAAGGCAAAGACCCTGTTGTAAAGAGTTTGCAGTTGGACACGGGTAGAACTGAGAAAGCAGAAGCTCAGAACAGGGATGGATATCATAGAATAGTCACTAGATGAGGTTGTCCAGGGTCCCATTCAGTCTGGCCTTCAGTGCACAAAGCTGTTTTATTTCACAGGTTGCAAGGTGCATTAAGCACACGTACAGCAATGCATATATCACCTATGGGACAGTGAAACTGTAGGATTTCTGAGTTGTCTGTAATTGCCCTTTGGGGTCAGGGTCAGGAGGGAAGACAGTATTCTCACAACAGACATAATGAATTGCCTACATCTTCAGATCCAGCAGCTGAACTGAAGGCCTTTAGGGTCTGGGGTGAAAGCTGCTGAGAGTAGTTGCACGCTTAGCAATGCCACATTTAGCCAGACTGATTCAGCTTTCACTCCAGGCTCTTCCTTCTTCCTGGCCCAGCCAGCAGCTCAGCAGGTCCCTTGGTCCTATTGGCTCTGAGGCTCCACAGATGGCTGTGTCAGCTCTGCCAGGGCAGCATGGCATGCAAAACCAAAGGTTGGACTGCTCAGATCGGCACTGCCGTCAGCCAGGGAACTGCAGCAGCTCCCAGAGCAGCTGCAGGGCTCCTTGTGGCAAACTTGGAGCAATTGGATGAGCCAAGGAGGGCTGACTGAGCAGGCACGCTGACTTTCAGAAGAGCATTCCAACTGAGGAGTACTTGGGAACCTGCAGTAAATACTGTGGTTGTTCTGTACTGGGTGAGCAAACTGACCTGACCCAGCTGAGCACCAGGGTGACACATTCAGCCAGAGGAACCTCTTTTGCCAGCAGCAGCTTCTTACGTGGGCTAAGTCCACCTCGCCTTGAAGTTATGGCTATAGGTAGAACATGTGCTGAACTTTAACCTTTGGTTTTACATAGCATTTTACCTTTATGTGTGTGGGATTGTGTGACAAGATAGACCGGGCTGAAGTTACCAAACTTTGGTTGCCCACTTGGCAGGAAAGCCAGCCAGTGCCAGCACAGCTCTGTGCCTGTGAGGGCGATGCCCTGAGATGTGCATAAAGGCAGCAGTGCTGAGGAAGCCTTGCCACCAGGCTGTGGACCAGAAATGGAGGCTGGTGTTGGCCTAGATTTGGGGAAATATTTTCACTGAGACGTACTAAAAGCTGAAGCTTCCAGCAAATGGTGAAGACTCACAGGAGATTTCCTTGTCTTTGAGTAACTTTGCCTTCTGCCCTCACAAGCTATGAATCCAATCCAATATTTACAGTATTGTAACCTACATAAATTCCCTCCTGCATCAAGTGTTTATTTATAAAAGTTCAGAATAAGCAGAGCATCTGAGTCCAAATAACAAAGCAACCTTTATGAAACAGCCTCATTAAAAATACCTTCAGCCATCCATTGTTAACTTGTTTTATGTAGAACTGTTCTGTCAAAAATAACCTCTAAAATAACTTCTATTGAATATGAAAGTTTATTCTTTTTATGTTATACAGTGCACTAAACCAAATAAATTAATGCAACCTATTAATGAAAATGTATGAGTATTAAAAGAAATCACTTACATTGGGACTTCATGAAAAATCACTTCTGCTCTCTGAAATTTTTTTCTTCTCAATTTATGCCTGAAGCATTTTTGTTTCTGTGACACACTTAGATGGCTCTCTGTGCACGTGTTTCTCACTACGCTGGTTCAACAAAATGATATCAGATAAAGCAACTGCACGAGGTGGCAGTTCATTCACAGTGATCATATGAAATTACTTATCAGAATGAGAGTCATAAAACATGGACAGATAAGGTCTAGCTGTGATCTTCTGCTATGTGCTATCAGATGTTTGACTAATTATTTAGGATATTAAATTTATGGTTAAAGCTGGGGGTACAAAAGCTTCCTGCTTCAGCAGAGGAAATCTATACAAAGGAGGGAAAAAAAAGATAATTAGCATTGGTTATTATTTGTCAGCTTCGTTTCTTTTGCTGTTCAAGTAGTTGTGTCTTTCTAAGCCCGGGGTCACAGTCTGGGACCTATTTGTACAGATATTTGCTTTGCTGGGAGAAAGCAAACTGTGATGGTGATGGAGTGGGCCCAAACTTTCTGCCCATCTGATAAGAGTAACCAAACACTGAAGTAATGGCTGAATATAATGCAACATTATATAAAGCCAATTTTTATCTCTACTTTTTTTTATTTATAATGTCAACACTGTAAAAACTTTTACTTTCTCTTTGGTAGCAGGTGTGTTTGGATACCATGTCTTCCTTCCCTCTCTTGCTGCACTTGACACTTGGCTGCACATATTGGGTCTGGTTTCATTGTCACAGGGCGCTCTGACTGGCACAGCTCAGTCGAGGAGAACAAACAGACTGTGAACCCTGGTTGCCTTACAGAAACCATCAGTCTTTTGAGTTCACTTCCTCAGCATTGCTGTGATTTCCCCTGTTCCTGCCCAGATGGCTCACTACCTGGCACAGAGACTCTTCTCACCCACAGGGTAGCTGGCCCCTGAAACTTCCTCCTGAAGTTTGTGCTGCTTCAAAATAGTTCTGCTAGCATGGAGCTGGTGGAACAGCCAAAACAGGCTGGGTGTGTGGAAGCAGAGAGAGAGCTAGTTACTGGTGATTAGTCACAGGTGGGAAAGAAACTGCTTTGGGAATAGTGATACCAACCCATTTCAACCAGCAAAGGTGGTAATTTGCCCATACTTTTAGTACAGCCACAATGAGCTCTAAATGAGTGTTTGGAATAATAGTCTCTTTATTAATGGAAAAAACTGCTATCGAGAGACTGGATTCATCACCATAAAATTTTGACTGTCACTGCAGGATTTCTGTCATGGGCAAGTGATGTGGCCCCCGCTAAGTGCCCTTCAAGTGAAAATTGCTGAACCTGGAAAATCCTGTAAACAAGTTTGTCAGGAGAGCCAGCTCATCTGCGAGCCTTCCTTCTTCCAGCATCTTAACAAGGACAAAGCTCTGCTTAAGTGAGTACCCAAAAGCACGAATATATTATTTGTCTCTTTCTGTAGCTCTGGTTTGTGCCACGTACAGTGCTTAGTGCACGGATTCTGTGAGCAGGGAAGGTGGGGAGAAGAGGCACTGTGTGTTTTGGCAGTGACAACACATGAGGTCAGCAGTCCATCCTTCCCAGCAGCGGATGGTAGGAGTCACTGCAGTGCCCACAGATGTGCAGCACGTGTTTTTGCAATGAGGAATACAGCACAGAGGCAATCACCAAGACAAAAATTTACATCTTTTCCTTCCTTCCTCCACCTCGTACGTGCACGTTCTGCACACAGCACTGCCCTTTGGTACGGGGTTGCCTGCAGCGAGCAGAGATGCTTACTCTGCAGTACCACAGATGCCAGGACCATGATTGTGCTTGGGTGGGCTTGTATAACATGGGCATGCTGCAGCCTTGGCTGAGCAGGTGCACAGTTCTGTGTTACTTCTGCTATATCTTGCTGAGAGCTAGTGAACTGGCACGGTGCCTTGCACTAATCCCAGCCATGGCTGGCGGTGTTTTGGAGGGTATGGTTCAAAAATTAAATGTGTTTTGTTGCAGTAACTAAAGCTCTCTGCACACTGAGTGATTTCTACGGGTTGTTTGCATGATTTTAACTGCAGTGCCTCATATGCTTTTCTTTCACTTATTGAGCTCCCTCTTTGATCACCATTAACATCAATACTGAAAAACACACATTCTTAACAATTCACAGTTACCATCTCTGCAAACCTTTTGTCAGTAGTGTCCTAGATAAAGATCTGCAATCTCTCATTCATTTAGAGGTATTAGTGCCACTTTATAGTTCTCACCAGCTATGCATTAAGGAAATTATTGCTCCTTTCAGGTGCCATCTCTTTGGGAGCATGTCTGTGTTCCTTTCAGACTGACAACAAAGCACTCAAAAGCCAAGCTCCAAAATGGTTGCTAGGGAATCTGCCTTACAGGTTTTCTATCTTCACCTTTTTCTGTATTCTTTGCAGACAGATTTTATTTTTATATTTTACTTGAAAAGTTGTAATTTCCAGTGGAGTACAGAAGCAGTTCACATGTGAAAACTTCTGTCAGGCTCCTTGTTCTTTTCTAGCTGTCAAGGCAAAATTTGTTTCTCTGGACAAAGAAATCTGTTAAATTCTACTTCTGAAGCTACCACTGTTTTCAGAATAAGCAGAAAAAAGACTCTGCTGGACTTGCTACCTTCATACTTTTAAGCTTTGTGGTCAGAAAATGGCAGCTTGAGTTTTCCTTTCCTCTGCAGCACAGCACCGGTCCCTCAGCCTCACATCAGGCTGCCCCGGGATGCCTGGTGTGGTGAGGTTTGCCTGGCAGAGATTGGTGCCGAAATCCATGAAAATCTCTCCTGATTTCAGATTCTGTGGTTCCATCTTACTAGAAATCCATGGTATATTAAAATAGCAGATCTGAGGAACAATCAAAAACGTTTTTTCCTTTTATCTTCTCTCGTTAATCTTTAAGACACAAAGTAATGCTGAAAAGGCAATGCTGCCCTCTGCAGAGAGAACCTGCACAAGCAAAAAGAAATTAGTGTCTGAAAACCTGCATCTCTGATCTTACTTAACTTGGGATGTAGTCCTCTGAACTCCACTTCACTTCTGATGGCATGCTTTTCTTTTTAGGCATAACATCGAATGTCTCACCATCGAGTCTGCAAATGATATTCTGGTCCCCTCTTTCGATGGAAGAAGGAAGCACTGTGTTTTCCAAGGTGACCTCTTACTGTTCAGCTGTGCTGGATCCCACCCAACCCACAGAAGAATCTGCCCATGCAGGGACTACATTAAGGGACAGGTTGCGCTTTGTAAAGACTGCCTATAGCAGCAGCAGGGCTTCTTTTGAGTAGAGGACAACATGTAAGTAGTTTTGAGAGGAGCTACTTATTAATTCCTGCACTTCTGTCCAGGTTTTTTGCTGCAGGCAGAGCTGTTATTGCTGGGCAGAATTACCTACTGAGAGGAGGGATTGATAGCAAACAGCTAACTGATCTTTTTTCCTATAAGAACATTTGCAGTGCAACTCTTCAAATTGCTTCACCTGCTTGCAAAGAGAAATGAGTTTCATGTTCTCCAGTGATTTGAAGATGACTGCACACAGAATAGTTTGTAGAAAACTCCCAGGCCCATCAAACTTCTTTTTTTTTTTTTTTGCTGTTTGGGTGAAGTGTTTTCTATTTTTTAATGAGTTTGAGCATCCCCGGTTGTGATTAGCAAAAAGATCTCAGCATCATTCCAGTAGAAAATTGAAAAAAGTGTGCTTGGGGGTTGGGGGAGGGAGGACTACAATTTATTATAGATGCACTGTTTGGGTACTGCTTTGTCTTGAATGGCTACAAAGTGGTTTACTTCACAAGAATTAGAATCACAAGATAGCTCTACATTCTGTAATCCGGTTATCTGGGCCCAGTTCTTTTTGTTTAAAACTTAAACTTTGTATACAAGGTATTGTCTGCATCACAGCTGCTGCACCAGAGCAGTCTGAAGAGAAAGTGCTGCAAAGAGGCAGTGTGTGACCCAACAGCCAACCTGGGTTGGGGCCTTCTTCAGTGTGGAAAAACTAACAAAGTCATACTGCCTTCTTAGGAATGGACTTGTGAGTTTACTGGTCCCATTTAGAAAGTAATCCTTGGAGTTTGCCCACGCTTCCGTTGTAGTCTGTCTACTAGAAATACTGTGTGAAGCAAAAAGTATTCAGCATCTTTGGAGCAATATTATCGTTAGAGCCTCAGTTTGCTGCGCCTTCCAGTAGTTAAAGTGTTGCTGAATGACATAGAAAGGTTAAACTAAGCTAACTATAATTATTGTATGGTAGAAATGTAAAATGTCTTCATAACTAGCTAGATTTTTAAAGAGAATTTTTTTCAGAAGAATGAGAGGAGACAAACAACTGCTAAGAAAAAAGTATTGACTGATCTTGTGGGTGCTTTGGTTGTTTTTCTCTTGGGGAAGGGAGGAGGGTTTTGGTGTTTTTTTAGGCTTCCTTTTCTGTTTTTTTTTAACAGGCACACCGGTTATAAATTGAGAAAATTGCAGAGTTTGAATTCGAAGTTCCTTTGAAGCAGCACATTAAATCTTTGACACCACTTTCTTTTTGTAGAGGTAACTTTGGTTCTTCTCAGCAGAAGGTGGCACGCTTGGCAGCACCATTCGTAGGCAGGAAACAATTTGCTGAGGTCAGTGAGAAACCAATCCATGGTGTGTTGTGGAAGCAGTTGTATTTGGCACATTTGAAACTGGAATGTGTTCTTTCTGTTTTGGAAAAAACTCAAATTGGCATGAAGGTGTTTTTTTGATAGATGACCATCACCAAGTAACCATTACAAGTGTAGAAACATATTTTCCCATTCTTGGGTAGATGTGGTTGGCACTGATTTTTCTTGCACCAGCACTCATTACTTTGTGTACTGATGCATCTCTTGAGGTACCAAAGACCACTCAAGGGAACTGCATTTTAATCTTGGATACATTTTCAAAGCAAGAGAACAGAAAATGATTAAGTTTCAGAGTGAAAGCAGTGAATTTTAGCCTTTTCAGATTGGTCTCCTGCCTCAGCACTTCTGATGGTGTTAACACTGTAACACTCCATGGGCAGGGCTGCTGTGAGCACAGGACCCTAACCCTGGGAGGCTGCTGGGCAGCCACAAAGGCTGTGTGGGAATGTTGGGAGCCAGGATGCCAGGAACTGGCCACAACAGTGGTAAAATCCTTAGAGTAGCTTTCCAAAACCAGAGTAACAGGGCCCTTTAATGGGAGGCAAACATTTTGTATGAAAAGAAAAACACATCTAGTATGAACATCCTTACTGCTAGCATATCTCAGCATTTGCTTCAGTCAACAGAAGTGCACTTTGCAGTAGTTTTAATACCCTGGTAGAGATGGAGGAGGAGGATTCGGAGTGGGTCTGAGTGGACACAACAGTTCATTTTGTGTTTATATCTCATATTCCCACATTGCTGTGCATATCTGTGCAACTGGAAAACCCTGTGTGTAACGGCAGCGTGTGCTTCTACCTGGTGCTGAATGTGAGGGCAAAGCAGAGATTTTGGTCTTTCCTAGCTCAGCCTGAGGTTCTTCAGGCAGGATTTTAATTCAGAACGACATATCAGAGAATGACATCGCAAACAAAGATGTGGATGTGTGCACTTAGGAATGCAGAACGAGTAGTTTTTGTTGTAGTGCAATTCTTGGCTGTAAATACATATTTGCTGAACTCCCACTGCTGTACAGTCCATGTGGCATATTGCATTTTATTTTGCCTCTAAACTTTTATACATGGGGAGGGTTTTGGTATTTGTTATTATAAGATTTTCTGGTCTAGTGCTTTGCTCAATGGTTAAGTCTGCATTTACCACAGCAGGGAGAGTCTATTATAAGCTGGGTTTTTTTATGCTGTAGCACTATTTCTCTCTCTACTCTACTGAGCTGAATTACCACATAGCAGCAAAAATGAAGCAGCCAACACTGGTGCTGCTGGCATTTCAGCCAGGGACAAGATAACTACCTTTGGTTTCAGGATCACTTGGGTCCGATTCTATTCCCACTGAAATCTATAGAGAATGAGTCCTCAATCTTAAAAGAATCAAGAGCTGTAGTCTCATAGGCCTGCATTGTTAACTTTAAACGCAGTAGCTGGACCTCTTCCTTCAGAAGTGTTACTTTCATGAAATGCAGCTGCAATCAAAATTCCTGTAAAAGAGAGATCCTCCCAGAACTGGGAGTGAATAAACTGAGGCATGCCAGTGTCCATCACACTAAATCATGCAGAGCCCTTCTGCAGATAAAGCACTCAGGCAAATCCACGTGGGACTCAAGGTCTGAACGATTTAGGAACGTGTAAAACATCCACACTTGAGCCCAGAGCCCATCCTTCTGCCCAAGTGTCACTACTGTTTCCCCTCCTAGTGAAAGAGTGACAGGGGAGCCCCAGGATTACACCTGGGCTCCTCGCAGTGGGACTGTGCTGCAGAGCTCAGTCTTGACAGTATGGAGTGCAGCCCCTTGTGCCCACAAATCACATGTCCAGTTTTTGCATGGCTTGGCATTTGAAAATACTGACCAGTGATCGATGGGGGGAAATGTCAGAAGTTGCACAGAAGAACATTTTACAGGCTTTTAAACATGACTCTCATATCAAGGCATTCTTTGTTTTAAAATTTTGTATTTTTGTATGTGACCTAGTTTTTTCAAAAAATGTTGTTCCTATGAGATTAGAAAACTTGAGAGAAGCATTTACATATTTATTAACATAAAATTATGGCTTGCCTTTGAAAGGTAAAGTTGGTAAATACACACTGTTTAAAAATGCCAATAAGAACCTCATTTATTTCATATATGCAAGTTGATTTGCACATGTATAAATAGAGTTGCTTTTTTGCATTTTTTTTTGCTTGTTTGTTTCTTTTTGTGCTTTATAGTCGCAGCTGTGTTTGTTTATAGCAGATTGTTTCTCCTGCAAATATTTAATGTTTATGTGCCTTTTTTTTCCTTTACTTTGGGGTTCGGATGGCTGCTTTTAATGCAGACACTGTCTGAACAGGTATAGTGGAACAGCAGCTGCAGGCAGAGCCCAGGGCTCGCTCACTGTGTACCCCTGAGCAGAAGCAATTGTCAGTGTTTTTAAAGAACAGGAAGATCTGCTCTAAAACTGCAAGGTAAGGGCTAATAAGGTAAAAGATACTGTAATGTCACTGATTCCTACCCAAATTTGCTTCTGCCAGAGAAATACATTTTAATCAATGTCTGCAGTGTGACACGAGTGCTCCTGCTGGGACGGATGTCTGTGCAGTGAGAGAGCAAACTGCACCCACTGTATTCTCCTGGGACACAGTGTTGACAGAAAACATGTAGAAATAGCTGCACTTGGTTTGATTAACTGGGAGAATGAAGATCCCCATTGAATCTGGGAGGAACTTGGTTTTTCAGGTACAAGTGTGTTCAGATGGAAATGCACAGGGTGAGTCGAGGAGTGCTAACCTTCCTGGTGCTCCTAACATGCTGTCCTTTCATGATATCCAAAATGTGTGAGCCTCAGTGGAGAGGGAATTCTGGCTGTTCGTCTGATTTCTATCCCTGTCTTTGTGCTACTGCATTTCTGTGAGTATGTTTTGTCTAACAGCTGCTGCTCCAGGTCCAGCACTTGAGGGCAGAGCCAGGCTTCTTGCACTCCCTGCTCAGCTGTGCTGCAAACACTCACAGCAGTTTGGAACTTGCTCACTGACAGGTGCTCAGACTTGCTCCAAATTACAGCCAGGTGCAAGTGAGGTTGCTCACCAACCTCCACTCTCCTTGCTTAATCACACTGTTCTGACCTTCAAATCCTCCTGTGTGTCCTTGGGTTATCCTCTAAATAAAGACTTGCCTCCCCTCTGAATTACAGAGATGGTTTATGACCTGCCACTCCCTGTATAAACAAAATTCAGGTTGCTTTCTTCGGCATGTTTTTTGCTCGGAGTGCATTTCAGGACTAGATTTTACTTCAAGGAAAATTAAAGGGGGTGAATGAGGCTGGTACAATTCTCATTCGAGTAATTAACTTCATGACTCCCACTGGCTTCACTGGTAGCAGGACTCCCCCATTAATTTATCTTCAAATTAAAACAACAAAAACCAGAAGCACTGACCCTTGATTAAAAAGCACTGTCCTACAGGATAAAGACTAAACCCTTGCAGGTTATGCTGTGCATGCTCCCAGCAGCCAGTTTTGCTTGCTGCCATAGCATTTATCATCACTAAGTTGGTGTGACTGACTGTAATAGTATCAGTTCAGAACTTGGTTCAGTAACTGTCTGCGTTTTGGAGTGCTGGAGGATACTTTGTTTGGATTGGTTGTTTTAAAGAGACTATCAATAGTTTTCAACTTCAAAGCCTTTTTTTGAGGGGAGCTGACTTTTCTGACATGGCTCTGTGACATTTTCCCTGCAGCTGCTTTACCTTCAGCTTTTGACTTACATTTGGTTTCCGTTTGTGGTTCTCCTTTGTTTCCAGCAGTTCAGGGAGCACTGTACAGTTGAGGAGAATGATGCGCTGGCAGATGTAGGCTTCTGGTCAGGCTGGAAAGGCCAGGGACAGGTTTCATTTAGGTATGCTTTAATAATACTGCTGTAGCGCAGCATTAAAACATTTTGTTTAATGGTCAGTGACTTAAATCTTGTCTTCATATTTTTTCAGTGAATCTAGGGTTGAGCTGAGTTCTGTCTCTGGCTGAGCACAGCAGGGTGACATGGAGCAGCTCTCTGCTTTCTGGTCCCATTCCTTCCCTGGAGGCATCTCCACAGGGAAAGGCTAGAACATTCCGAGTAGTCCCAATAGCACTGTAAGGGGAGAAGTGAAGCAAAAACCTACTGAAATCTGTCGAAACAAGAGCTGCTTTTTGCAGAAAATAATTTGGAGTCAGAGTTTTTACAGCTCCACGAGAACTTCAGGGTCAGGCTGCTCACTGTGTGTGTTCAGTTGGAATTCTCCCCTGAAGTCTTGACTCCTTGTTTTACTGAAATAGCTGTGCTCCACTATAGTGTTCAAACAGTCTGATTTGGAAAGTGAGTGCGCAGCAATGCGGATACTGTCAAGTTATTGGGGTTCAACAGGATAAGATTATTTTATTTTTTTTTTTTAGAAACGTAAATGTCTGTACTTTAATGGCATAGAAAAATGCTTTGTTTTCACTGTTGTAGAAAAAAACTAGGGAGAACTTTATTTTTCAATAAACCTTTTTCTTGTGTGATTTGGATCTATGACTGTTTTGTGCATAAATAGAAAATCCGTGAGCCAGGAAAATACGCAAGGAGCCAGGGCTGCTCGAGAAGGCATCTGCTTCTGCTGCTCTGCATCAGGGGGACACGAAGGCAGAAAGTGATGGAGAATGGCACTGCAATGGTAACATCAGCTCTAAAGAAGATTACTGTGGTAGGAACCTCTTGGGGACAGCAGTAACAGCTGCTGCTCTTAGAATAAGCAGTGCCACCGGTCGCTGTCCCTTGCTGTGGGGTGAGGTGAGGGTGGCACTGCCATACAGCCTGTATGGGTAAGGAGTGGACAAAATGCTTCCTGATTACTTGCAAAACAAACTCCTCCGCAAAGACTTTCTATAAATGCACTTTCAGCCCTCCAGCATCTGTTGTTTCTGATGCCTGCGCCGCTCCTGCACGTCCATGCAGTGTCACTGTGATTGTGCTCCCAAGCTCTGCCAGAGGTGCAGCCGTGCCAGCCCCAGCATGCAGCTGACATCGTGGAACAGGTAACATCAGGAGCTGGTTGCTGCCTCCCCACAGGCTCATCCTGGGGTGACAGGAGTAGGAAAGCATCCGGTTCCTGGGTGTGGGAGCAGCAGGACAGGTCCCTTGATTGGCTGGTGTTTGACTTAATTACTCTCCAATTGCATAACCTGGGCCCACAGAAATCTGGATTTGTGTCCCTCCTCCTTCAGTTCTGGTGCCTGGTGAGCAGTGCACATCAGCACTGTGCTTTTTGTGGCACTACTGCATGGCTGTGCACATAACAGCTGCAGCACATACCTGAAAACAGTGCTGAGAAATCACAGTGCACAGTGAAAGACATGCAAGTCCAGGATGAGGTATCCACACAGCTCCATGTATCCAGGGATCACATTTGGTCAGTAGCTTCAGTGCTTCCTTACCTCTCTGGCTCCCAGAAATGTCTGTGTGCTCCCAGGCAGCTGAGATTGCAGACATGCAAATGGTATTTCCATTATTACAGAGGAGGGCTGTGGTGCATTCTCAGATGTGTGCATACTGAGAGCTTAATTTGACACCATCTGAGGATGCTCTTGTCTGTGCTCTTTGCTTCAAGTCCACTTCTGGAACATCACTTTCAGATGGTGGTTGGCTGATGGTTACTTATGGCTTACCTACAAGGCTAGAAGTGGCCTGACTCGGCATGAGGTTCAAGATTGGTGATTTCTGAGTTCAGTAACCTGGCTTTTAACCAGAAGTGGATTGCAGTCAATTTCCATTGCCTCACATTGAAGGTATTCAAAATACACCTCGTGCCCACCGTGTACGTGCAAGGCGTGGTGCAGGGCTTTGATAGCTTCCTTCTCTGCTGTACTACGTGGACAAACTCAAAGCCTTAGCTCAGATTTGCTGGCACTTCCAGGGATTAATTTGCAGCTCTGAGTTTGGACATGCTTTTGTAAGTGTCACTTTGCACTCCCTGTGCTGTTTCATGTATGAACTTCGTTCTCTCTGGCCTTTGCACAACGGAGAGCATCTGGCACTTTGACAAGCTTGCAGTCACCGAGCACAATGCTTAAGGTGACTGTTCCAGGTGCTCCCAAGCTACCCTTGCTGTTGGGAATTCCACCTTTGGTTAGCATGGCTGCAGCCTGCTTGTTATCTCATAGTTAGAGGGCAGCTGGCACAGACATGTCATGAAGAAAGCTACTAGTGACAGTTTTAGCTGTGAGGATGGCTGGCTGGAGCAGAGCATCCTGGTATACTGCATAAGCATTATTTTCTTTCCAATTGTAATAAGCTGTAAAAAGTGTGGCAGCCAGGGGCAGCTGGCTTCATCAGCATGGATTTGTGCTCATTTCTGAGTATCCCTACTGCCTGCTCTTTTTCCTTGTCAGTCTCGAGTATTTTACTTATTAGCAGGTGAATACAAGAAATACCAGAAGTGCTTTGAAGCATCCGTGGTAACTGAAACACTTCTGCATTTGGTTTAAGCTACTCTGATAAGAAAAGTATGAGCTTGTTTAGCCACATCTCATTTTCAAGAGCTGTGCAGCTGGAGTCTGTACTTACAACCATCCTGCAGAAAAGAGGATTCCCTCAGCTTTGCTTCATGGATGAACACATCCCCAGGGTCCCTGTGCATGTGCTGCACTCAGCATTTTAACAGGCTTCTTTGAAATGTGAGCTGGTTGAACGTCCTACGTGTCCAACCAAGCTGACTGCCCCAACCCATTTCACATCCTTGCTGCTCCTCTGGGCTCTGCTCTGTGCTAGAAAGTGGCTGCTGTAGTGCTCAGCCCTGCAGAGCAGTGCTTTGGGCAGTGCCCAGCTGTCTTTAATGACTGACACTGGGACTATACAAGCAATAAAATCCCTGGAGGTGGAAAAGGGTTAACTACTACCAAGACCAGCAAGAAACAAGAAATGCATAATATAGCTATATAGTTCAGGTTCTGATTCTATGATTCTGGTGCTGAAGATATGTGACAAAACTGAGTTAGTCAGCAGGGAAATGCCTTTTCCATGGCTTCCTTCAGAGAACTTGGAGTTACAAAAGAAACAAAATGGGAAAATATCAGGACTGAGCAAAAAACAAAAGGAATTAGAAACTTGTGCATGAAGGAAGGGTTTGGGGGCAGCGTGTGATATTTAGAAGTTCACCTAATGGGGACAGGGATGACAACTGTACAATACATCTTTCTGCTGAATAAGCTTGTAAAGTACCTCCTTTGTCTTGTCGAGTGCTGCATGATGTGTGATGGTGCCTGGCATCATCCAGCAACAGCAAGGCCTGAGTACCACCAGGACACTGAGAGTAACGAAATGAAGGATGCTGTTTACAAACAGTTATATCAACTTAACCCAAAATATGTGTGAACCAGCTATAGCAGCAGAACAACACTCATTTTGCTGTAAAGAGTTTTCTGTTCTGTTTCAAGAGAGAGCAAGTGCCACCATGCCAGTGCTGTGCACCTCACGTTGATGCTGTCAGGTCAGTGGCACATTCTGGTGTCTTTTCCTACACACATCATTGGGAGTTTGCCTTTAATAAGGACCCTGGGGAACCAGGCTGAGAACTTTCTCTGTGACATCTGATGCGAAATATGGTTTTAGGTAATGCATCAGTGAACCATTAGTGTCCCCACTTTACATCAGACACTGAACAGTCTCATTGTAGATCTACTCTCATTTATATAGTCTTCTGTAGAGTAGCTAAAAATGAGGATTTGTGCCTACTTGGCTACTTACCACAGTCCTATTTCAACCTCTGCAGTGGACAGTCTGCTATTTTTAATCCACCTGTGATAAACAGAAGCAATATACTGGTTCTGTGTTGTGATAGCCAACCTGAAATATATAAAATAAAGAGAAAATGGATATAGCCAGAGAATCCAGTTTAATAGGCTGCTATACAGGAAGACTTTGCTCTATGGTACATTCTGGAAATAGTTTTTAAATGTTACGGTATTGTATAAAATAGATACCAGTTTTATTCTTTATACATCAAGTTTCTTTGATAACTTAACCTTCTAGTAAGTAATACATAAGATGTGTGATGGAAGGTGAGCAACACTTTACAGAACAATCTAAATCTAATAAGTAGATCTCTATCTCACCACCCAGTTGAGCCACTGCTGTGCCATCATCAGACTACAGAGCAACCACAGTCACACACACCGACACGTCTGTGTAAAGAATAATAGAATAAAAAGTCCCATTCCTCAAGCAGCTTCTCTTCCTTGCATGACTTCTTGGCTTTGGTCTGTACAGTAATACTGTGTGTGCTTGTTTGGTCCATGCAAAGCAGTCACCAGTGTCTTCTTAAGAAAAAAAAGAATTCAAATTGAAGAGGTATTGTTTTGGTTAGTTTAGGGCTAAAACGAAGAGCCACTCTGAGCCCAGAAAGGTCTGTAACCACTCTGTGTGGGCCTACTTAAAAAGGGTGAAGGGAGATCCCACATAAGTGTTTTAAGCAACACAGCTCTTGGAGTCTGCTCTCTACAACAGAATATTCTGTTAGCCAAAGAGGTGAGCAAGGATTGTACATGTTACAGCATGTTTAGGAAAATACAGGCCAGGGCAAAAAAAAACAAGCTCTGAAACTGGCACCTCTTTACCCACAGGTTTATCACATCATTAAGAACACTTTCACTCGAGAATATACAACGTGGCAGCTGGGTTAAAACTGCAAACTGCATGTTTTCTATTGTCACAGGAATCAATAGCATATTAGAAAGAAGAATGCTGCTGTTTCACGGGATTGCAAGCACTGTGCACATACGCCAATTTTACAGAGAGATTTCCCATTAAAACCAACTGGAACAAAAACAGAGCACGGGAAACAAACTGCATATTTAATAAAATACCATTGGCACCACTTGCCAAAACCGCTGTAGTTTTAGAGTCCTTATAAAGAAGAGGGGGTGATCTTCACTCAAACATTTCATAGTGGCGCGTTTGCCGTACTCGGGGCACCATATCAATAAGCAACCTGCAAAGGAAAGCACACAGTGGTTATGCAGAGACACTGTGTCACAGTGACACCGTGCAGGAGCAGAAGGATGGCATGGGCACAGCATGCTTTCAGAGACTTCTGAAGGCTCCTGATGCTCTTTGGTACCTTCAAATACTCAGCACTGATTTGCCTCTGCAGCTTTCCATATCAGCTATGGGATGGGAGTAATAGTGATCCCAGCGATTCTTCCCAAAATGGCACTCTCTGTTAGTGTGAATTTTCCATGGTTAAGGGAAGAAAAACACACAGCTTCCAGCTGAGGACTTACTGTGTCCAAGGTCCACCTCCCAGCAGTCATGGAGCTGCATCTTTCCCTTTTTCTTACGGAGAAAGAGCAGTAAAACACAAAACACTCAGATTCCTTGCAGACAAGGGAAATGTAGCAGGGCTACAATCAATATAATTCTACTTCTGATGCCTTGAATCAATAAATAATTTTAGCATTCAATAGAAACAATACGGTTTGAAATAAACTGGCTAACTCAGAAGTTGTTACGTGGTGGGGGCTAGGGCAGGAATCACAGGTAAGAAACACCACTCCTGAAATTCTGGCTTCCTGCCTTAAGTCTTTGTTTTCTTTAGAGAAGACAGCACTTAAAAGTGTGCCACAAAAGCACGATTTTTGAACATGTCAAAGCCAAAACTCTGTTTTGTTACTGTACTTCCAAATTCAGGTATAGAAACATCAAAACTGTTCTGATTTCTTTTAAGTTCTGGCTTCTTTCCTACTGACATGAGACACACAGTCTTTTGTCCTTTTCCATGCGCCGTGCCTCTGCTGGCAGCTGGTCTACTACACTGCAGTCACTGCATTTAAGAGCTATGGCTTTTTACAGTAAATAGACAGCCCACCTGCAACACACACTGAGATACTCACTTGATTCCATAGGCAAATATTGTAAGTCCAATTAAAACTCCTATACTGCCATCCAGATACCAGACAGAAGAATTGTGTTTAAAGACTTCTGCGCTAAGAAGGATGGAAAATCCCATAATTCCACCTACGAGAGAGTTGAAGCCTAGACAGGAAGGAAAAAAAAAAAAAAGAGGAAGAACCAAATCTCAGCAATCTCAGATGAAAAGAGTTCACCTGCAGGGAGAAAAGCTGTGCTCGTGCCTGTACCCCAGAGAGCACAAAGACTCCTATGCGAGGGGTCCTGCATGCTGCTCACAGAGTGAGGCAGGCAGCTGTGCCATTTGTTCTCTGTCACTTGGATGTAAGCTCTTTTATATCAGAACAGACATTTCCTTGTACTAGGTGCCCTGATTCAGTTGGTCCCAACTGTTTTTGAGTTCCAAACCCTGGTTCTAGCTGCTGTTTGTTTCCAACTGCTTTCCTTTCCTGATGCTGATTCCCCCAAATGCTGGACTGCTCCACGATGACTCTGCCACTGCAGCACTTCTCTCTCTTGTAGACAAGACAGGGGAGATATAGGTCAGATATTAGGAAGAAGTTTTTCACGTAGAGGGTGGTGGTGCTCTGGAACAGGTTGCCCAGAGAGGCTGTGGATGCCCCATCCCTGGAGGCATTCAAGGCAAGGCTGCATGTGGCTCTGGGCAGCCTGCTCTAGTGCTTGGCGACCCTGCCCATGGCAGGGGGGGTTGAAACTACATGATCTTTGGGGTCCTTTTCGACCTAGGCCGTTCTATGTCTCCATGACAAAGGAAAAAGTCCAATTTGAAATAGCCAATATTGTGTGGTAAGTCAACTCTAGTCAGCCCAATTCTCCCTGTCTACCAACAACCACACACACAACACTTAGTCCTGAACGTGTCCTTTGAGCCAGTCTAATCACATCCCATCCCATATGAAGTCATTTCTGCAAGATGCAGGTAAAACCTGACTACTGCTACAGCTGAAATACTTTTATAATCCACCCATGTATTATGATGCACCACATCTTTGTCAGTATTTAAATGCAAAGGAAACCTTGCATGGAAAGGCATATGTTGCTTAGCAAGTCCGTGGCAGAATGGGGAATACAAAGCCCCCAGACCTATGAGGATTTGAGACTGCTGGAGTTTTTTGGGACAGTGGTAATGCCACTGGGATCACAAATCTTGCATATGCATGCTTGGTTACTGGAGTAATTATACTGGTACATCTAAACCAGCATACACCCAAAGCTCTCTGTCAATACAGTCTTTTTTTATTCACACTAAATATAACATACTACTTCTAGTGTGAATGCAATGTATATTGTGTGTATAATATATTAAGTATGAATTAATGCAGTATAAATTATAAACCAGTGTTAACTCCAAGTACCAGCCTTAGCCAGATTCCATTAGCATGATATCCAAAGGGCAGGAAATAGTAGGACATTTGGTTGATGTTTCCAAATGATCTAAAAGCTACTTACAAAGGAAACTGTCCTCTTTTCCTGATGTCATTCAGTCAAACCTTTCTCTGCTGGTATGGCAGGAAATCATGTAGCAACTGCAGGTACGGATCCAGACACCACATTCTGTGCATAAGGTCAGCACAGGAAAACACAGGTGGCTAAAACTGGGAAGGAAACGGGTATCTAAAACCTACAGCAGCATTGGCTGACATTACCTGTGTGTCTCATCACTGCATTTGTCCTTTGAGATGGTACACGATTCCAGATAGGAAAGAGCTGTTTGTATTATCCAAAAGACCATGACCTTTTGCTGTACACAGACTATACAAGTAGCATTTTGCTTCATAAGGATTAATACATTTAGGCTTTAAAAATCTATTGTTGCAAAGCCCTATAAAAACAAATGTCCTTAATAGAGACTGATGTGTATGAGAGGAAAAAAAATACATCTATTTGTCAGGAAGAAAAATGTATGCTCAAGTTACTCAAAACAGTTTGCTGGTCTACAGCCAGTGATCACAGGAGGTAAGTTAGCAGGAAACAGAAAACACTAAAAAAAGAATTGCAAGGGAGTGCTAAATCCGTCTCGGGTATGGAATCACACTGTCTCCTCCTGATGGTTAATTAAGTATATATGTAAATGTTTCTTTGTGAAAGGAGATATTTAACTACACATGGTAAGACCAGCCTCCTACATTTTCTGAAGTAGTTCTGGAAGGGAGAAAATAGAGGTAATGAGCAGAACCAAGTGATTGTATACCTTATTCCCTAATTTTTTTTAATCAAAGAATGAGCAAGCTCCAGCTCAGAAGCAATATAATTAGCTCAAGGATGTAATTAGGGGGGAAGCAATTTCTGTGTCATGCAGGAGACCAACTCAAAGCTAGAATTACTCAGGAATTTTTCAGCTAATATTTTGTCTGAAAAAGCTGACTGTTTAAAAAACAAACCACACTTTTTCTTAGTGAGGGTTAATCTGCCTAGCAAACACGTCCTGCTTACACTGACAGCAAAAGAAGGCAGACTCAGTGGTCTGCAGTTCCCAGGATCCTTTCCAGAATCCATTTTGCAGGCTGGAGCTCCTTCTGATTCAAAACGACTAGGGGAGCCTGAAGTAAGGAGCAGAAACAACACATCTATTGCAGCTACACACACACAGAGGCAGTACCTTAGTTCTACCCTCTGCACTGCTGTTTAATTCTTTCTTTTTTTACTTATTTTGTATTTAATACATAAATAGTCATTAAGCATTTGTATGTAGGACAATATAAAATCTGTGTGTTCCCATCCATCACACACAAAAATAAGTAGGCTTATTGTGTGTCTTTAAAGAGCATTTCAAACTGTCATGTGATGGAGATTCGTAGGGATCTGTGGCATCTCCATCCTCCCCATGGGTTCGTGTGTTTGCAGAGCAGACCTCAGGGCTCTCAAGATCCAGAAGCCTTGTAAGTAGAGGAGTTCTGGAGTTCAGCTCATGGCATGCCTCACACGTACCCTTACAAAGAGCAACAGCTGGGCACTGTGCACCTGAACTGAGGGCTGGAGCAGCCAGGGCTTCCAAGCACTGCATGAGTTTCACCATGCAACAAACCCTGGCAGGGTGCAGGACAACAGGCAATGGCACTGTTCTCCACGTGTGATACTGTACTGGCTCTGCTGAGCAGGTGACCAGAAAAGAACTGGGGTGGCAAATCACCTCTACAGGAGGAAGTCTGAATGAAGGCTGTGACTCCTGCTGAAGGCAGGACAGCATCTGCTGCAACAGACTTCCTACATCTGAGCTGTGGGGATGAATTTGTTCACCAGGTGTAGGCAGTAAGAACAGACATGACTTAGTCAAGTCTCTATAAGTTGTCAGATTCCTACATGGTACTCCAACCTCTGACAAACACACAAACACACACCTAATGTATATTATGTGCCCTCTCTACCTTTCCACTGTTGCTCACTAGCCACCCATTCAGTGTTTGACTTCTGTCAGATGTACTCACTGCAGCTGATGCATCTGTGTAAGAAGCCAGAGGTCACAGATCACTCTGTTTTGTGTTTTTCCACTTTCTCACTTCAGTACTCTTCCCCCAGTTGCCCTTGTGCAGGGGATCACTTGTATCTCTGGGTCTACCACATTCCCTGGGAGAATCTGGGAGTGCAACAGGTTCGTATTCACACTCACCATCAGTTATCAGCGCTCTGCTCGTAAGGACCTTGCCCAGCATAAACTTGATTACAGCCAGAACAGTGCAGAGGATGCCACTTAAAACGGAGACACTGTACAGAAAGTCATCCTGAAAGAAAAGATGCCAGACATTAGCACATTTTCTGGTCCTGCACAGTATAATTAAGTGAGAATTATTAATAGTTAATATGCAATTATTTGTGCCGTTAAAGTATACAACCAGAGAAAAACACTTCCTGAGTTATGACTTTCAGGCAGCTGGTAATTATTTTGCTTATACTGCTATCAGTAATTGTTCTTGCAAACATAATTAGTGATGGTTCCAAGCAACACATTTTGAATAGACTCAAACTCCTGAGGTCCAGGAGATGATTCCCTGCTGGGCTGGCTGCGGGCTGCCTGGTAACCTGATGTCTAATGCAGTCAATAAGGAAGTCAGTACGCAGGGTAAAGGATTGAGATCCCACTTAGTGGATCTTTGTTGACTTTTTGTGTGTGAGAATTAATAATTCAGTATTGTTTCTGGGTCTGCAGTTGCTTTGGCACCTGCCTCTTGCTCCTCCTGCTTGGTGAGGACACTAGGTGCTGAAACACAGCTGCTGCAGTCAAGCACCTAACAGCAGTCCCTGCGTTGTTTCTTCTGCCATCTAATCACAGTGCTTTATAGATTAATTTCTTATTCTTAAAACAAGCTTTAATTTAAGCTGTCATTACATCAGTGCAAACAAAGGCAATAGCAGGAATATTTTTATCTGCAGGTCTAAGTGGGCCAGTGCCACTGGGACCCTGTTACTGATCACAGTACTCTGGCAAATACCCCCCCCACAGTAAACGTTGTCATGACGATTCATCATCAGCTCCATCCATTTTCAACACAAGGCACAAAGAAATGAAAAAAGAGTTGTGAAAAGCTGCCTAGGAGGATGTTGGTAATTACAGGTGTGATGTGCTCCCATCACACAGCATCTATCATTCGCTGCGTTTTAGAACAGATTTCCATGCTGTATTTTCAAACTGCTTCATTCTCCACCTGCCAAGAGCTCACTCCCTCTAGTCCTGGTACAGTATTGAATATTATGACAAAGTGCATTGAGGGAAAGAGCACGAAACAGAAGCAGTTAGACAACAGAATTAAAGCAACTGGGTAACAGTGGCATAAGAAGAACTGATAAAATTATTCTGCCAAAATGACCAGAAAGTGCTCAAGCAATTTTGGAGGGCTGGGGAAGGACTAGGAAAGCCTGTGTGGTGTCAGCCAGCAAAGGCAGTTGGGAGCTTTCAGAAGATCTGAAACAACACCAATGCTTCCACACCTGACAAGCTTTGCAAGAACCTCTTGTCATATTTATGTTCCTAAATTCCATTTTGATAGTCTGACAAATTCCCACTGGTCTTGAGATTTTAATCTAATCTCAGCTATCAATTTACTAATTCTTTTAGCTAATATTTAATATACAGCATGAGTAAGACTTCAGAATAACCTGAAGCAGAACAAAGTGCAGCATCAACCTCAGGACCACCAAGTCTGCACCCCATGCATGCATGCATCTTGACATACGTTCCAGCTACTGTATTGAGATCAAAATTAGTCCCACTAATTGCTTTACTGGCAGCCAAGACAACTTCAACATGGTAGGGCTTCTTGAATTAATTCACCAAGGTAAAATTTTATAGAGAATTCATGAACTCAAAAATCTTCCTGAGTATTTTTTAGTAATAGAGTACAGGCTCGTTTTGTTTCTAATACTAAACTTACAGCCACTGATACTGCAGATCTGATCCATCAGAGCTTCTTTGCAATCACAGTGAGCACAGAATGGGATGAAACTAAAAATCTCCCCTTCTTGCTTTAGTCTGTTCAAGATAGGTTTTGTCAGAAGATTCTATTCCCTGCTTTTTAATTCTGTATGCCAAACCATAATACCTAATGATCTCCAGCTCAGTGCAGTGCCACACAACACCCACACGGAGGCGGCCGACACTGCAGTACCAGGCAAGGAGACAAACCCGAAGCGAAAAAAAATCACCTGCAGTGACTCCCAGGCCTCTTGCTGGATGCCCAGGCAGCCGGGAGCCAGGAGCAGCATCTAGCAAGAAGGCATTGCAACAGGGCAAAGAGCTGCTCCAAATGCTCCTTGGGGCCCACACACATAGCAGGAAGCTGGAAGTGGCTTAGCACAGTGGCTGGCTCCACTGCCAGGCCACATAGCAGAAAGGAACAATGCTTACCATCTGATCCTCAGGGCTACAGAGCATGGGGACACGGAGTGCATCCCCCCTTCTGCTGCAGGGACCTGAGAGTTAAACACATCATACTGTGATGAGAAGTGACTGCCATTGAACTCAGCCATCCTTGGGAGAAAGGAAGACAAGAGGCCAGAATAGAGAGCTAAATTAATAAAATAAGCCCGGCCATCTGGCACTGCCTCCCTCAGGATCTTCCCTGCACCGTGCCCCCTGTGTCCCTTTGCCTTAGCATCTGATGGTCATTAACAGCACGAAGCACATCTTGCCAGGCTCACTGTACGTATTAATCGTGTTATTTTAATTAAAGCAGAAGCAGTAAATTTTGACAGATGATAAAAATTTAAATTCTGATTATTTCCATATGATAAAAGCTTCTCAGCATTGTAAGAAAAGCTCTTTCCCCTTCCATTTCTTCTGATCACATTCACTCATTACTACTACACCGTACATGAAACCTCAATGAGTGGGCATAGGTATCTTTCTGGATGACTTCATGTATAAAACAACAGTGTGCATAAAGCAAGCTGCTCAGCCTCAATGCCCATCTCACTATACAGCACTTCATGCTGTGACTGTCCCAAAAGGAAGCTTCCCTGTGCTGCTTTCTTTGGTCCCAGGAAGGGAACAATAGCAGTCAGCAGGCAGCTTTCCTGCACTTCATTCAGATGCACCATCCCCACCAGTGCAAATGCAAACAGAGGCCTTCAAAAAACGGGACAATACTTCTGCCCCTGCCTTCTGAGGTCTCACCAAAAGTCATCATCTTATGGCTTCAGGAAAATTTGTTGACGATGTTGCTGTGACTTTGATCTTTTTGAATCTACTGTAGAAACTAAGAAAAAGCTGCAGGGGATGCTTCAGTGCTTGGCTAGGTAGGTGGAGATGCTTGAACACAATTCTCAGGCTACTCACTGAATTTTAGCTGATCTGTGTTCCTAGCATCCTCCTAGCATGTCTTACTAATTCTGACCTTAAGACTTTGCCCTACTTTCAAACCATATTATTTATATCAATTATCTTTTCCCCTCCATCCTGCATTTACCATTCTTTACATTCATCTACACTTTGGGGATGCAGAAACGTTCTCATTTCACCTTAAGTTCACAGTGTTGAGCGTGAAGATATTTACTGGTGTTGAAGGAAGAAGAAATCTTCAGCGTTCTTCACCAGTGGTGACAACACATGTAAAATCAAGGTTAAAATCTGTATGCATGATCCTCCTCTCTGGCCCTCCTGTACTCTGCCCCAAGATAAGCTGCTGCAGCTTTCATTCCTCTCTTCTTAGCTTTCTCTGGGTGCTGCTGGTACCACTCCTTCATCCCATTCCCCTCTCCCCTGCCCGGAAAAGCAGTGTCTGGTGGTGGTGTAACCCTTTTCTGCTGAGCCTTACCGAGGGAAGAAGGATTTAAAATAAAACAAGACGTCTTGGCTCAGGAGGGAGGGATGTATTTCTGGAATGCTGTAGCTGCTGTTGGCAGAAGTGATGTTGTGACTAGGCCAAACCGAGTGGGCTCTGTGTTGTCAAATACCAATTCTGCCCCTCTCTGCTCCTCACCACCTGTCCCACATCCCCACAGCCACCTGCTCCTGCAGCTCCCTCTCACCTCACCCCGTCCTGCACGCAGCTACGAGGCCGCTCTCTGAAGTTAACCAAAAAGGACTGGTTCCCCTGCTCTTCCCATGAAGGATTACGTTTGTGCGGATAGAAAGAGGGATGTTTCTAATGCAAACACTTTTTAAAAGAGTCCAAGTTTCTATCCTGTTTTCTCACAAATAATGAGCAGTTTACGTGATCATCTAGAGGCAGCTTCTGGAAAGCTGGTGGGCCCGACTCACCAGCTGACTTCAAAAGGGATGAGGCCCTTAATTGCTGTGCACTGTCAGAAAACAAACCGACAGCCCGGCGGCGTCTGACTCACGCAGCAGACTCTTCCACCAAGATGGAAGGATCTATCATTAGCGCCAAAAAAAATTCTTATGAATACTTAAACTTGCACCTTTAGTGCTGAAGCACTGTGACAAAGCAATTGCACAGAGCAGAGCACCTCAAGAAGTAATGAATGACGACAGTAAGGTAAGAGCTGATCACAGGATGCAGCCCGGCCCAGAACTGAGGGGCAGCGAGTGGTCCGTATCACGTATAGAGAACAAGGACCTACCTTAGGCACATACAGTCACCAGCAGCATTTCCTATATTGCCACTGACCTCAAATTCAGCTGTTGCTGTTAAATACATTACGCATTTATAATGAATGATTGAATTAGCAAATAAACTAGAGCTCAAAAAGGTACGCCGTGCCACTCCTAGCTTCCGTTCAACAGTCAATAGTATGTGATAGAATTACAAGCAGCCTAATCTTACAAGGGATTTCATTTATAAAAGCATCGCAGGCACCACATCAGATGTGCATCACGTCTTCTGTATACAAATTGATTACATTTTCCTTCTTTGTTCTGAAGGAAATGTCAGAAATATGGCGTGATGCTTGCTTACTCTTGCAAAAAAGTGTCCTTTGCCATACTAATGAGGACAAATGCCAAACTGCATTGACATTACATGTGTTATACTATTATCTAGGGAAACATAAGCAGTAACTGAATAGTAAATGGATATTGATTTACAACCCCAGGTGAAATTAAAACAGTCACTCTCAGTGTTGCTGGGTTGGGCTGTTTTTAGCCCTCCTCAAAAATAAAAATAAAAATGCTTGCCAATTCTTTGTGGAAACGGTCAAACCAAAATATACCATTGACACTTGCTATTCAAGAAGATACAGTGATTGACATGGAGAAGGTAAAAACGCAAAAGAAAAAGAATTTTTATCAGAGAGCTGTCAAACATTAACACTACAAATCCAAACACGAAACAATGCTCGAAAACTATGCCTAATCTGAGTTTTACATATAGAAATCAAAGCATAATGTCATCAGCATCATGGAGTATCACCAAATACATGCACCAAGTCTGCAGGGTTGGTTTTGGCTATGGATACAGCTCTCTGAAACAACAATAAAGGAATGGTAATTCCTTTGCCAACTGGGAATTGTCTTATTACAGCCAACATAGGCTGGAGAACAAATGCTGTGGGCAATGATAGGGAAAATATTCTGAATCTGATAGCTAAAAAAAAAAAATAATAAAGAAGTAAATCACTTTGGAGCCGTGAAGAACTGATTCTATTTTAGGTTCAACACACAACACTGTATGGAGAAAAAAAAAACAAAACTGAAATTACGTGATCTGAAATGATTCATTTAAAATTAAGTGGAAGGGTAAACACAGCAAAGCTTTATATTCCCAGTGCCAAATGTTGATTAACTTCCTAAGTCTGATGTAATGAAGAACAGCTAATATTATCAGAAAATTTAATTCCAAATACCATAGAAAGAAGAGCAGCTGGCCTACTTCTAACAGTTCCAGCAAGGGCTTCAGGAACAAAGAAAGTGAGGAGGAAAAAAAAAGAATGGAAAAAAAGAATCAATGAGTGACAATATTTTTCCCTAGGGGCCAAGGGTATGAAACCCAAATAATAACTGTGGCAGCTACATCAGAAATAAATAAGAGGAATGTAATGGTACATTCCTCTGTCTCATTAAAAAAACTAAATCAAGAATGTTGTGACCTTTCTGTGCTTTCATAGCCACCCCTTCCTCCAAATGTATTCACAATACCTAGGCACATGCACTGTATAACTAATGCAGAGAAAGCCCAAGGCAGCGTTACACACTTAAACAAGAGCAGAGGGCACTGCCCAGGCCTCTATACAGCACATATACACCTACTTTATTTTTTTACCAAACAGTGTAGAACAAACATGCAAGCATCCTAGGTATAACAACAGGAGAGAAATAGTAAGATTTCCTTCAAAAACACATTTGAAAACAAGTGTTCATGGATTTAGAGGTGCATTGCTACATCTCTAAATTCATAAAATATGAGTGCTTTAATTGAAATTGCTTTCAGACAAATGAGAAAGGAGGTCACAGCCTGATCAAGAAATAACTCGTGCTTATGTGTTGTTGCATGCAGGAACTGTGTCTACATGCACACCCACACAAACCTGTCTCCAAAGGAAAATGAAGTAACTCTGCAAACTCAGGGCAAGTTTAGATATCAGTCAGATCCACTCCAGAACATACACAAAAGATTCATCTTCACTGACAGTCCAGGCTATCCGGGAGGTGCCAGCTGAGTGTCAGTTACCTAACCTGACACCAAGGTACAAGAAGGGCAGGAAGGACGACCCAGAGTATTACAGGCTTGCCAGTCTGACCTCAGTACCAGGGAAGGTCACAGAGCAGATAATCCTAATGTCATCTCATGGCCCATACAGGCAACCAAGACATCAGGTGTAGCCAGCACGACTTTCTGAAACTGGGACCTGCCTGATTAACCCAACTCTGTCCTCTGGTGTTCAATGTAAGTCATTTCCAAAGCTTCAAAATCTGCCCTATAAAGAAAGAATTTTTGATTTCACACTGTTTTTCATGAGAATTGTAGAAACATCAGAGGAATTGCCATAGTACTTGCAATAGGTATGGTGGGATATTCACCTGCAGGGCACTTGTCATTGTTACTAGAATTATATGTGGGAGAAAAACAATCCACTATGCTTATCATGATAAACATTCAAAACTGGTGGTTTCCAGATTGTTTGGACAAACAGATCACTTTGGTTCCCTTTAGTTTCTCCTACATCTACATCTTACCATCAACCTTATAATTTGTGACTTCATGAATTAACTCATTTAAAAACACATTAATATAATTCTATGGATCAATAGTTGGAAAACATTGTTTGATATCACAAATACTGAAAATGCTAGCAGAAGGGATTGTACTTAAACCTTGGGGATTGATACATATCTCAATTATTTAAAAAAAACTTTTTCCCGTGATAGCATAATTAATGTAAGAGTTGAATTCTCCCGTATGTGAGTAATTAATGCACTGGCCAACTCTCCTGACACAGAATGTCACTTTTCAGAGTAGGCTTCTTTTTAATTATTATATAACATAATGTGCATAGGGGAAATCGTAAGCTGACCTATTAGAGGTAATTTCTGAACAGGCAATTAACTGCAGGATATGGAATTTACAGTCTCAAGTTCTGCAGAAATACCAATTTAGTGCCCAACAGTAATTTGGGAAAATGAACATAAAGTATCAATCTCTGGTGACTCTTCTACCTTCAATCACACAGGCTCTTTGGGCTTCACCATCTGAAAATGGAGACAAAACTGAAAAGAAAGTTATGAAGAATGCCAGTGATGACCAAAGATAATGAATACCTCCCAAGTGAGGAATGATTAAACAGAAAAGGTTCTCCTGCTGTCAGAAAAGACAAGTGGGACATATGGAGGTAGACTTATGACTGAGATGGAGGTGATTAACAGTGAAACACTGATGCCTCACTGAGCTAAACCTGAGACCCAGGACTGCAAATTATGTTGATTCTCTCTGCAGCCTAAAATGGTCCTGTGGACATCTAAGCCCCTCATGTAATGGATGGGGTACTCAGTCTGGAAATGCCTTAAGTACAACTGTCATTCTCTTCTTGGTTGTCCGAATCCTGGTGAGGACTGTCAGACCTGCAGCTTAAATCATTATATGAAGTGACAAAAATACCAAATACACCTTTTCTAAATGTCCACAGAAACAATAATTGTGTTCCAAACACTTGAAAAAGCATTCCGAACGATTTCTTCACCATACAAATTTCACATCCTTTCTGGTTAGCAGTATTTTCATGAAAGCCACTTGGCCAAGATCCACAAACTTCAAGGACAACAGAATCTCTGTATTAAAGATCTCGAATTATAGAATCACAGAACTGTAGGGGTTGGAAGGGACCTCTAGAGATCATCTAGTCCAGCCCCCAGTTCTTCTTAAGGAAAAATCTTTCTCACTACATGAATAGTGAAAATCAACAGATAGCAAACACTGTGTCTTATATACAAGAAGAAATGCAACACACTTTGTGTAAGTGATCCAGAATGATTCCAAAGTTATTAACTATATTGTTAGGTTTTTAATCTTAGCATGCTACGACTCATGAATGAATACTTGATTGGTTGTTCTGTTTCATTTGGTAAATCTCATCTGTCCACATTGCGTACTATTTTCTTCAAAACCTGCATAAATTAAGATGAACACAGAAGATACAATTGCTTCTAATTTTTAATTCTGACAAAGTCAGGGAAGTGTACGACAAATTAAGATGTAAAAGCAGACTTTATAGTTCTGACAGCGATGCAGTTAGCCATGTTGCTCAGCACTAACATACTTGTTAATCTTGAATCCCACACAAATATTAGAGCAACGCTCCCAAAACAATTTCTGTCTTCAAGAAAGATTGACAGTGTGCAGATCACAGTTCTGTGATCAGCATCTGAATACTGAGAGCAATATTTTCCAGTTGAGTTTCACCACATCATCCCCTCAGACTGAAGTCACACATTTAAAATTTCACACAACACTTTGAGAAGTCCCCACACCTTTAACGACCTTTGCTTCAAGAAAGACTTTCAGACAAACTATACAAAAGAATCACACAACTGTGACTCATATGTGAGACTTGCATTGTAATCTCCATCATCTTGCTCCAGTAAGGAGCTCTTCATGCTTGTTTTGTATGAGTTTGATGTCCCTAGCACTCTAGATAAAAGAGTAGAAGCAGAAACTTATGCCCTGACTGATTTCACTTGAGCTGATCTCCGCTCTTCTAAGCATTGCCTAAGTGGCTGCAGATTAACTAGAAACATCTTTGACCAGCAAAGACCCAAAGAACTGTGAAGAACAGCTACTTCTACCAAGGCAGAGAGCATTGAATAATGCTAAGGGAGCAGTACACAAATAGAAAATCATCATCAGATTTGAGCACAGCCAGAGCAACAGAACAGGTTTCTATTGAAGAACATTCTTTTCCTCAAGTATTTTTAATAACAGTAAGCTTTACATTTAATACCTCACTGGCTATTACTCACAGTAATATCTTTGCTATAATGCTGTTCTCTCAGGTGTCTTTTTTTCCAGTGTTATCCTTAGTTTACAAAGAGGTCCTTCAACTGTCATGAAACCCTTATTTGAATCAATTTCACACAGTGAGATAATATTGGAAGACTTTGAGAAGAGAATCCTTGCCATTTCATTTAAGAGACACAGGACAGGAACACTGTTATTTTTTCATCCCTTGTTCTAACCTACTTTCCAGGCAAAACCAGAAGCAATGAAAAACCCTGCGTACATATGGTGTCCACCCTACCACTAGTCAGCCACTGCCTGTGCCCTGCCAGACATATCTTTTCAACAACTGATATTACTTGAGAGTCAGACAGCCTGGTGTCACAGGAACAAAATATTTATTCTTACACTGGGTCAGATGTAAGCATAATCCACCTACTCGGTACAGTTTTTAGGCCACCAAAGTCTGAATCCGAGGTAGTCTGTCACAAAATGGATCTGTGCAAAGCATTCCTACAGGACATCTGAAACATAGTGGGACCTGCTCTTTGAGGACTCATCTCTGTAGATTTCAAATCTTATTCCTCCTTTGCTTTACACAGATTTCAAAAATTAAAAGTTGAAGTATGAGAAGTTACAACATGTCTCAGGGACTCTTCTTTCCAAGTAAGAAAGAGTCTTCACCTACAGACAATACCTGTAATGATGGAAGATTCTGAAAATACGTTTTAAACTTTTGTTCCTACTGCTGAAAATACTAGGGCATTTATTTACCACCAATTAATTAGATCGAGTCATACAAATTAATCTGACCTAAGCTACCATCAAGCCTTCTTAGCTTACTTCTGCTTCTTATACCTAGATTTCATTTTCTCATTCAATCTGAGTCAAACTGCACCAGATGCACTGTTTGGGTTTAGCTAAGTTAGGAGGTTGTCCTTTAGCTGACCATCAGCATAGGGTGTTTCCCCACCCTTACCAAGATTTCCTTCTGCTTTGCTGGCACAACGGCATCCATGCTTGCTCCCTAACCCAGTTCTGTCACAATGTTTTGGTTGAGTTGGAGAACTGACAACTAAAAGTGTTTCAGTTAACCTAGATCATTTTGACAGAAGCAGGCTGGGGAATAACTACATGTGCTGTTTACACTGGTAAAAATGAGGAGGCAGTAAATTATGAAGAGTGGAAAAGAGGAAAAGTGAAATTCAAAGAGAACATGAATCACTTGCAGCCAAACAATGCATTTGGCTTCAATTCAACAATGCTTTCGCTATGCTATAGTTGTCCAAATTTCACTGCACTACTGAAAACTATGTTCTGCAGTTGCCCAGTTTCTATAAAGCTTCTGTGACAGGACAGCACCCAGTAGGTCATCTGCACTGCTAACATAAGCAATGGATTTAAATTTCATTTTGGATTTTCTTCTTTTTCCAGCTTTGCCTCCATCTCTCAGACAAAAGCAAGGTTTCTCTGCAATTATTTGGGAATACTGATAACTGTATGGAAGAAGTCCTGATGTACAAGTCAGTATACGCTTACAAATAGACCATACTTCAAAGCACAATGCAAAAGGCCCAAGTCAGGTAGTATACACAACAACTAAAGCCTAACTTTGTTTGGACACATTAAGAAGAGTCTTCTGAGAGTGGAACCACTGCCAAATGGCTCTTCCAGTGAGTAGCTGATTTGGTTGAGTAGAGCTCAGGGAAGTTAATAACCACTGCTGGAAGTACACAAGGAGGATAGAACAGAGCAGAACTGAGACAAAAGCTGCTGGGGAAAGTCACTCTGAAGGCCAGGTAAGGACTGGCTTTCATAACCAAAACAAAGTGCAGAGCAGGAGAAAAATCCTTAGTGATGCTCCATGCTGAGCTGGTTGAAAAGCCAACTCTTTTACCTGGCATTCTCCCTTCACCTGTTTTATTCTTGCTACTTGTACATGGCTCTGGAATTGGAGGCAAGAGCTAGGGAAAAGAAAAGCTTTTTTTCCAAATGAAAAATAAAGTACTGAAACACTTGGAGTTCTAAACTGTGGAAAGATTGCCCTACCAAAATTCCACCACTTCCATTAAACTCAGTGAGACTGCCTCACTTTAAGTGAACTTCTGTAGTCCTGTATAAAAGTTTTAAGAGATTATGCTGAGAAAGACTTGGCCTGTAAATGTAACCACAGAGAAGAAAAGGTGGAGTGAAGACTATTAAAAGCTTTAAAGAAGGACACACTGGCCTTTCTCTGTCCCACTGGCAGTGTGAGGGATAAAATGAACATTTCACAAAACATGAGTCTTACCACTTCTGGAAGAACCTGCTTTGCAAGATCATGGAGAGCTTTGATCACAATACATATAGATGATAGGAGGAATATGACACCCAGGATAACACAGGCTCTATGGAAAAAAGAAAAAAGAAGTTAAGAACATCTGGAGTTTTCAACTTTCTCAGTACTGATGCATAACAAACAACAAAGTTTTAATGTTAAAAAATCTATGTAAACATAAAGGCTGGAATTAAAGAACAGAATGAAAAAAAATATCCAGATCCTTCCCAGTTCTTAAAATCCAGTCTGCATGTGAAAAGAGGACAGATGTTTCAGATTGAGAATGGGGAAGAAGGACATGCCTCTTCTGCTCCTGATGATTTACCACATAATCCCCTAGAGGTGTGTTTCTCTCTGCCTGTTTCTGTGTTTTGCTAA
This sequence comes from Odontophorus gujanensis, assembly GCA_013399175.1. NCBI lineage: Eukaryota > Metazoa > Chordata > Aves > Galliformes > Odontophoridae > Odontophorus > Odontophorus gujanensis. Next base: position 920,211 of record VXAB01008517.1, read on the forward strand.
GATCTGGCACTAGAAATAATCAAGGGAACTTCATTCTCTTTATCAAGCCAGAGCAGATGTTTGGTAAATCTGAACAGTAACATAACAGAACTTGAAACCTGTCTCCCCACCAAATTTCCTAGGGGAAAAAAAAAAAATATTTTAAGTGTAATTATTAGAATATTCAGCATGTTAGGCCAAAAGGACCACTTCACAGGTTATCCAGGGGTCTCTCAAACCTAAATGCCAGAAATAAGAATGAAAATATAACTTCATAACATTAGGTGTAGAATTATAAGCTTTCTTCCTGTCCCACAGAGCTTACAATCTGGTTTTAGAGAGAACAAATGAATAGGACATTGAAGAAACAGTGAAATAACAGAATTGTTTTGAATGAGATGCAGGCACAATGAGGGGCTTACAAAGCAGCTAAGGCATACCCAAAACTTCGCAGTCAAAAAGAAAATTCTAGATTTTGTTCAAATATAGATGGATACTGCTTTGAGATGGCATTCCACTCACTTAGAAATACTACAGGATACAAGGCTGTGATTTTCTCTATACAAACACTAACAGAAAGTCTTGGAAGTACTGATATATCCATAACCATTTTAATAATAGCTCTTCAGATAAAAACCCTATTAGAAAATAGCAAAATACTATAAACACATGAACAATGAGAGCAATTTTAATGTTTGAAGCCTTAAATATTTAAGTGATTCCTATATATGCATTCTTTTTTCTTCAAAATTTTTATTTCCTTCATTTGATATTCATCATTTGTTACCTTTCTGCTCACTCAGTCTATGGATTCTGTAACTATCACAGTAGCATACTACTATTTTTAACAGTTCAGACATTAGGCTGATGGCTGGCAGCTCGTGTAATGCTCATGTCAAACTCAGCCTACCTGGACTGATACTGCTCTGCCAAAGTCAGAAGACAGAGTAGTGAAGGTGTGCAGCTGGTGAATGCATTACTCCCCAACACAGGAAACACTAAAACACACCATGGAAAATCCACATGATCCTGCATAGGCCAGCACCCTTCCCAGCACCATAGTGGTATAAGCTAGTCCAGTTATTGGTTTCAGGTAGGCACAGCTCCGTTACATCTGCAGTTAGAGGTGATCAGTAAGTGGCCAAAGGTGTGGGAGGGAAGTTCATCTCTCAAGAAGGATAAGCAGAATGGAAAATTAGTGAGCTTTCAGTTTTCCATGGCATATTTGCAAATAGATCCCTGTTCTGCAGTTGATTCCTCTCAGAGCATTACAGGTCACTCTATGTGAACAGAGTGTTGCCGAGGCCTGCCCAGAGCCTCTTGACTTAGTGCTGCCAAACTGAAAATTTTTCAGTACCACCCTTACACATTAATTCTCAAATATTTAGCACTGTTATAATCTAGAGTTCACAATTCACCATCCTTCATGATCAATTGTTTTGATTGTTTTATTTTGGAGTAGATAAACAGGTACTAGAATTTCTACTCTCACACCTGGGACAAAAGCAGGAGTTAGGTAGGTACTTTGAGCACAGAACTGGCCCGCAGAAGTTGGCCATTTGCTGAGCCAGTGACAGGCAGAAACAAGAGACAAACACTTTCTGCTGACATTTCAACTGAAAGCAACACCGATGGAAAACCTGTTCCATCATTCCCAGCAGGCTTAGACCAACATAGCCACAAATCCTCCAGTTGGAAACAAAACATTAAACTTGTGCTGATACATTCTGTTTAACACCAAGGCAAGAGAAGACAGTGAAACATCACCCTTCTTCGGCATATCTTCTATTCCCTATAAACATTTTCCCAGGAAGACAAGCAAACTTTCTAAGGGCTTGACAGCAGCCTTGCTGGTCCAAGCTGAACATGTCCAGGGAATGAGCACTTGCCCTGACCAGTGCCTGGGTTCAGCTCTCTCTTAGACTGGACTCTTTCTTTCCTTACATTAGACCTTCCTTTGTAAGCTCTCCTACCACACAACTCTAACAGCAATTGTGTATCTTTGCTTATACCAGTAGAAAATAGTAACTCCAGTAATCCTTAGCTGCTTATGTTATTTCCTAGATAAATTTTACTATGTCAGAAAAACTCCTCTGTACATACTTAGCTGGAAATAGCTGAAGAAGAAGAAAAAAATACATTAACAACAGAGACAAGAGTATTAATAGCAGAGAGAAATACAGTCCTGAAGCTTGACTCAGCATTCAGACAAGCCCAGCTTCTCCTTTACATGCTGGCTTTTGGAATCCACTATCATGCAAAATTCATGAGCAATGGCATAGTGCTTCAAGTGCTAAAATAGATGTTTCTTGTCCTCTTGAGTGTATCAATTCATCTGCAAAACCACTGGAACAAAATATTGCATAGTAACTTCTTCCAATTTATTTTGCCAGAGGTTTAGTTTCTACCTAAGCTGCAAATCATGAAAAATACAACTAAATAAGAAGCCTCCAAAAATTAATCTGAAATTTAACTATCATGCATAGCTAAAAAAAATAGATTGTAACCTTGCTTTTTTCAAGCCATTAGACAACAAAAATTTACATACTAGCTTGTTAACTTCCATCTGCTACCAATTACTCAACTGCTTTGTAACTAAATAAATAGTTTCCAGCTGCAAGTGAAGGGTATTGGTGCCAAGGCTGTAGGTAAATACAATTTCATTAATAACATTCAATTTACTGGATGAGCCAATGGCCATTTCTGAACAAGTTCAAGGCAACTAGAAGAAACTATAAAAACTATTGGACAAAGAGCTAAACAGAAATCTGGTTTGATTGGAAAAAAAACAGGCAATAGTTTCCAGATACCATGAGTGTGCAATCACCACATAGGTATGCCCTCCAGGTCCCCTGAGATGTGAGGGCTCTCTGCCCTGTGCCTCCCATGATAAGCAGATCTAGAAGTATCATTAGCCATCAGTATCACTCATTTACACCTCACATCTCCTACTGAAAACTGCGTTCACACTTTCTGCCTGCCGCCCCCATCAAGAAAGACATTCAGAAAGTTCTTGCTAGCTGTTATTAGCTTGAGTCTATACTACCTCAGATCTATCCGTGCTGGACTAGATGATCTTGGAGGTCTTTTCCAACCTTGGTGATTCTATGTGGAGAGGACTCACCGGCCTGGGGACTGCCAAAGTACCAACATGTGGCTGTGAGCTAGGTGTTGCTTCCCACAGTCCTCACTGCCTACAGATTCTCCACCTTGCAGTTTCTGCCTACCTTCTGCTCACTGTGCTGGGCTCTTCCACCAGTACGGCATGGGCAAGTGGAAAACATGATTCTGCCCTGTAAGGCAGTAGTTCTCTCACACACTTCCCAAACCTTTCCAGAGTTCTCTGCTATTCTTTCTTGACTGCAGAACCAGGTCCTAAATATCTGCTCTCCTTCCATGCTCCTTCACACCACAGCAACTTAACTCTTGTAAGAAGTTTTTAGCATGATCCATAAATACCTATCAACTCAAGATATCTGTTCCTTTTTTAGAAGTCCAAGTTTCTTCCTGTTTGATTTAAAAAACCTGAAATGCCAGAAGTTCTATATTGAATTGAAACAGAAAATAATAATGAATGCATTTTTTGTGAAAACCAGCATCAGCTATGAAAGAAACCTATTCTTCAAATGTAAGTGAATACCTTACACTTCCTTAAAAAGCAATGTAAGAAGAATTTTTTTTAAATCCCCAGTTATTTTACAGCCATTTCTACATGAGTTAATTTAAGTTGTCTTCCCACTAAATCTTTACTACATCATTAGTGATGTAATTTATCCATAGCACAAAATAACTGACCATTATAGGCGTGACAGGTAACAGAAGAGATCTGATGAAGAACACACGAATCCAAAATTTCCTTCATTACTATGTAACATTTCTTCTAAAAGCTTCTGAACAGAAAGAAGTACAAAGGAAAGTCAAAACATTTTAAAACAATGGTAAAACATGACTGCATTTTCACAGACAATGAACTAGGTTCTAGAGTCTTTCAGAAGGCAGTATAAAGAACAACAGACTAACTCAGAAAGGACAAGGTGAAGACATCTCTTTGAAATCCAGGTAATAATTGATTTCTAGGACTACTAGGGCATAAAGATCCAAAGTCATTTTTTCTTAATGCAGAGGCACTGGGAATGTAAGAATAATCAAAATTATATCACTAAGCAGTCAATAGAAAATATTTAAGTTTACAATTTTAATCGTGAAATCACCCAGTCTATTTGTAGCAGATGATGACCTGCAGAACATATTTTTTGATGTGTTTTTGATGCAGTATTTCTATGTGAAAAGCTAGAAGACAATATAAAGTATAATTCATGGTATTAAAAATGAATTCATCCATTTTGTCAGCTTTTCAATCTAACTTTCTCACAGATGGATCTGTTAAATCACTCATACTACTGCCTCAGGAATTCAGAATGTACCTATTTGGACTTAAAAAAAAAATAAAGAAAGAAAACAACTTGTATGGCTTTTGAGCTCTGATTACTCCTAGTCCTAGGTCCACTACTAACATCTAAACCTATGCCTCCAAGATAAAGCTTGATTATGGCGTGCTACAACCTGACAATTTCCTTTTTCTGAAAGCAGTACTACAACTCATTATGGTACCAGTACAACAACCCACATACAGGCCATGAATATTTATAAAACTCTATAAATATCGGCTCTGCATAACACCAGTCCTGGATATGTGCACTCACTGCAACCAAAATGAGAAGATCAGTAGAAGAACTGTATTTCACAACATAAAGATGACACCTCAGTTGTTTTTTCCCCTTCTTGTCTTTTTCCAAAGAAAAGAAAGTCCAACTATTCAATTCATTTGCACCTGCAGACACAGGAAAATAGTCTTCTAAGCATGGATTTTTCTTTAATTTTGTCTTACATTTGGAATTATTTGTTTCAACCCTCTGCAAGTACTGATAAGAGCAAAATTATGTAATATTTCAGTCAAGAAATGAAGACCAAACTCACTCCAATGTGTGTGGTGGTTAATTCTCAATGTAACTGAGCAATTTTGCATTTCATATGATTATTACCACACTGACTACTCTTAACTTGAGCCAAGGAGGTTGCTCTTCTTTACTAGCGCAGCCAGTCTGAATTTAGACTCCCAGGTGTTTATTTTTGTAGTGTTTTTTATAAAAAATAAAATAATAATAAACATAAAAATAACCAAAGAGTTAAAATGCACCCTCAGAGACAAGCTCTTCTATATATTATCTCAAAAGGGATCTGGGGTAAGTTATACAAGGATGACTCATAAAAAAGTTTTACTCATACCAATTGACAGCTATAAAATACTCACAGCAAGATGCTTTGCTTCTTAATTACTATCCTGCTATCTTTCCAGTGAGGAGGGCTCAACACTAAGCTCGTGGTAATTATTTCTTTCAAGTCAATCTGCTCCAATATTCAGTAGAGGTGGTGAAATACAATTAAGGATTCAAAAAAAAAAGTGATGAACATAAATGCAATCTGCAAGTGTGTATTAACATTCTCTTAGCAGCTCCCAGATAGAATTGTTTAGCAATGGAGAGGGAAAAGTTTATCCACGTACTTGGTAGTATTTCTGTTACATCCTGGAACCAATTTTACCAGCACACTTTAAATTCATTAAAATTATTTCTGCCATGTGATGGCACCATGTGGAATAAAACAAGATTGCCAGCAGCAGTCTAATTACTTCCCAGTTCTATTAACATATGATACAAAATACAATATAAAAATTCTATCCTCCCTCCTTACTGAGCAATAATATCTACTACTAAAGTATTATTATCCAAGTTGTTATCTTGGATCTAACTGATGTAAAAAACTGATGTAATAAAAAAAAAAAATCAGCCAAAGCCAGAAATACCTATTTCTTGGTGTTGCCTATACTGTTAGGTTTAGTTCATCTGAAAGGGTTGCTGATGGTAAATACTCTGTAGTTCCCTAGCACAGCTACTGACCTATCAACAGATCTGCTCACTGAGGTCCTGCAGTAGCCTTGGCATGGCACTGCATTCTGAAGTACAATCAAACATTTGGATGCACACGTGCACTCAAGTTTTAAAAAGCTTCCCTTTCTACTGATAAGATAGCAGCTCCATCCTTGAAAGTGCAGTCTCCACCCTCAAAAAGCCTTCAAGATCTGACAACGTGAAGCTCTGTGCAGCTTCTCCTGATGTCAGTGATGACTGCTTTGAGCAGGAGATTGGACTAGAAACTTTCCAAGGCCCCATCCAACCTAAACTACCCTATAATGCTATGAGTCCTTATTAACAGAATCTTTCCCTCTGCAGGTCCTGTTCAGGTCTTTCAGCATTAGTGAGTCCCCACAGCCCACAGAAAAGGAAATGTTAAAACCTCTAGAGGCTATTTTCACCTCTGAGTGGAAAGGCAGTGTGAAAACTATAACTTCACAAGGAACTGAAACACAGCATTAAAATGTGCTGCAGGCCAGTAAGTGCAATATGAGTTCTAAGTTCTGCAGTAACCATGAGTTTTTTCAGCAAAACTGGACAAATCACTTTTATGATGAATATGTGATTTAATCTCTGAATATATCCACTAATGAATCCTCTACAGTTCAAATGAGAAAAAATTAAATCATCATCTGTGTCTAGCTGCATTTTCCTCTCTTCATTTTGCCTGCATTCTTGTTTTCATTCTTTCTTCTCATAACCAAATACAAATTATGTTCTGTGAATTCACGAACAATTTGGATCCTTGCAATTATCTACACCACATTTCTTCCAGGTAAGAGGAAGTCAGTCTGCTTAAACAGAGTGAGGCTTCTCTCTTTTAACATCTGTATTATGGTAGTTCTTATATTCTGATTGCAGTAGCCAAGTATACCATTCTTTTTGCAGCCAGGCCAAGATTTTAGTATAGGGAAAGTTGTTGATACTCAAAGAGTAAGAACTCAGAGAAACAAACTCAGTCCCTTGCTTGCCAATTGATTCCAGGGTGACAAACTAATGGCTGCTGGCTGACAGCAATGAGGTACGGGAAGGCAGAGGTAGCCAAAAAGGACTCAAAAGTCAGAGAACAAATAATATGTAATGGGAAAAATTCAGAGGACACTTTAGGGAGTAAGCAGCCACTGAGTAAGAGCCATGAAGAAGGCTCTGTGTGTGAATACTAGCAGGAGGAAGGAAGCTGCACACTGCCACAAGCATAGTTCTGCCACCAATTATTTCGAGAACAGAGATCAGAATAACAAAACAGCTGTCACTAATGTTTCTTCCTTGCTACCCATTTTGCAATATTGCTGAGACAATTCTAGCCATACTTTTTCTTAGGGTGACATCCAGAACTGCAAGGACGCAAAAATCTACCTCTAAGCTCATGTAAGTTCTTACTCTAAAAAGAACAATTACTAACCACTGTGGTTTATTACTGTAACAAACAGGCAAAAAGTCTTGAGGTTCCTGCTCCTTTGTCATGCTCTGCTACTGGATATTGAGTTTCTTCATGTCCAAATAGTTACACTCTTGTGGGCTTCTTTATGTTTTCAGTGCAGCTTTTTAATTATCAGGTTTAGTTACAGGTGAAGGCTTGGACACCAAACTATACACACTCACAGCTGTTCAGTGTTTACACCTGCCTGCTGCCTAGTGAAGAGGGAACTTTGCCACTTTAAAATGCATAGGAACAAAGTGGTTCATGGCACATGTTCCAATCCACCTCCAACTGTCAGAATCCAAAGACAAGAAACAAAAAGCAATTCGAGTATTATTCCAAACTATTGCTGAAACTTCTTTCAATATTTAAAAATATACAATATTATCACATGGTCTAACTTCTTTGTTCAGAGCACACAGAGGGGAAATGCTGTTTATGTTTGAGACTCAGGTTAGCTGCCTTAGGGATGCATTTCACATTGAAAACGTTATAGGCCTTTTAAAACTTGTATCACTCTCAAGTAGATCCATTAAAATTGTGCAGATGCACTAGAGCAACAGTTCCATAAATAACGTGATTCTCCATCTATTAAAAAGTCTGTCAACAAAAGCCTAAATGTACCTGTACAACCCACAAGATTTGAAATCACTTAGGACCCTTCTCTAAATGTACCTGTACAACCCACAAGATTTGAAATCACTTAGGACCCTTCTTCTGGTTCCTTGGTGGCCTTACAGCAGGTGAGAACGGATTCTGGCATTCCTCTGAAGATGGAAATCAATGCTTTTTGAGAATTTCTGAGGTACTCATTTTTTATGGCGACTATTCGAGTACAGAACACAATTTAATACATATGTATCATATGTATGTGTGTGTGTGTGTGTGTGAATACTAGGCAAAACACGTATAAATACTGCCTAATCAACTACCAGTGAAGAAAAAGGAAAGGTTTTCATCAATTAAATAGACTTTGGATCTGGCTATGGTAAAATCATTGCCAAGTCTCCAGAAGCCACACTTTCAGAAACAGATTTTAGAATGTATAAATATATACATTCACTGTTTTGTATTTAGTATAAATTCTACATGTGAGAATTGTGTGTGTGTGCGCGCGCAAATGTACACACACGAATTTCTGTCTGGATAAAAGCAGAGTTCATAATTGCTTCATTTTTTGCCTGAATACCAGTTAATGGATTTATGAAGAAGTGATGCAGCCTTACAATACAGCCTACCGAAGCACCAGTAAGACTTGTATTCAGTACTGTACCTGGATGTGTAGTATTTTGCCTACATATTGCAGAAGAAAAAAATGATTTAGAAATGTTCTCCTCCTCTAAAGTAGATATTGAAGCATAGCCAAATACATATTTTAGAAACTTTGCACTCTGCTCCTTCAGACAGGAGAGACATGCATGCTCCCCAGGAGGACCAACTCCTGCTGGCTGAGAATTAGACAGGAACTGCAGAGCTGGATTCTTAGCTATCTCCATGCATTTGACATTTTTCCAGACCACTCAGCTATTCCTCTCACTCAGCACAAAGGAGATTTTTCCTCCAGCCACAGAGGTTTGCCCCTAACTGTGGGTAGGCGTGGATTCTGCCATCTGTGCATCTCTTTCTTATGTGTGGCATGGATAAAATTATCCACAGTTTTTTCAGATGAGACGGATACCACTGAATCTGAATTGAAAGGATTATTTTCATTCAATGGCACCTAAACTGACAGTACATATTTAGTAGAGCTAGCCTACATGTGTAGGAGCCGGTGTGCACATGAAAATTTAATACAATACTGAAACTGAAAATCTTCAGTGTCTTGTGCTGGTTTTATTTGTTTGTTTTGTATGAGAGCATATACTCTGCAATGATTTGGATCAGTATGTTCTCTTACTGCGAAGGAAAAGAAAGTAGAGCCATACCCAGCCAGGTCGTATGACAGTCATTTTGTCCCATTAAAGGTAGTTTGCAACTCTTAAGCTTTGAAGGCAAGAGTAGGTTATGTCTTGATGTACATACTGCATGACTAACTACCAGTACTGTTAGATCAGTGTAGCTTCAGCAAGGCTACTGTGACCAAACCTGAAATAAATAATGTCAAATGGTATCATCTGAACATAACCATGACAGAAAAATTGATTTCAAATACTTTGGAAGGAAAGGCTCACTCTGTTTCTGTGTCCCACCTATCTCCAAATTTTCTTAATGAGTAAGAAGTCTTTACACAAATTCTCTATCCATTAACTCACATCTGCTCACCAACACACTGACCAGCCCACCTCTGTTACCAACAGACATGGTTCTGCAGGACTTGACAATGTGACAGCTCTTTAAAGAAGACATTCAGCAATTTTCCCCAGCAAGTGAAGAGGAATAGCAAGCACACTCTTATTTCCCCTGGCCTCCAAAATGAACTGCCTGAGAAACTGAAGAGCAGAAGAAAACAGACGTCCAAGGAGTATTTATATCCATATGATACCCATGCTGACACAGGGAACACTACAGCAAAGGCCAGTTCCCTCAGGTATTTTCAGAGTGGGTGTCTACTTACTGCACAGAGTTTTATAGATTATTCTGTTACTGCTGTTTGCTTAACTCTAAATTGCAGAGAGAAGGTAACTAAGCAACTGGTAAGTGTTTCTGGCCACTTGACTAGGCTTCTCCAAAGGTTACATGCCTACGAAGATGTAAGATTACAGAAAAGCTGTTCAAAGCTGTATCCATCTCCTAGAAAAATATCCACTGGTCCATGGCAGTATTTGGAAACACTGACATGGCCTGTAGCTGCACTGTTCCATTCACCTGAGCAGGCTACTTGTCAAAAGTTGGTTGTAATGCATATTTTGTGAGAAGGAAGCTGGTAGAGTAGTTCCAATGAAGCTTAAAAAAATAAATAAAGGAAAATAAGTACCCTGGTACATCTGTAGGCATGAGGTGTTCTAAACTGGCTTTTGGAATCATTAATATGTTTCATAAAGTGTTTTTAAATATTCTAACTCCCATGTCATATCGTTACTCACTCCAGTATTTCAACACTAGTGCATGAAGTCCTAAAAAAGGTCAAAGTACCCTTATTCCTGTCCATTCTACTCTTCATTGTAGCCTGCACTGGATATCTACGTAGCAATTTCTTAGAGAAGTCCTCCAACATCCATATCTCTGTGTGCATACATTGTGTAACACATGCAGAATTAAAAAGAATGTACACCTCTAACAGTGAGCAGCACAGAGGTATGACAGTGAAGTCTGTGAGAGATTTTCTAATTGTTGCATCTGGCATGCCCATAACGAGCCATGTTTCCTATTTACACCATCCCTGAGGAAATGTAGAATATTTTACTTATAGCTATAGCTCAAACTAAAAAAATCTTGTATTTCTTACAGCTCTGCTTTTCCAGATGTAAAAATGGATACTGGTTCATTCTCACATTAATTTAAGAATCTATTTAGAGTCAAATCCTCAGGGCATGCATTTTTCATTTTGCCAATAGGTTTTGCATTCTGACAATATCAAATCTAGCTGCCACAGCTCAGGTTAATATATGGAGATTAAAGTTAAGTTACTGACATATAGCAAAGCTTTTAGACAACATCTAATAACAAAGCTGCAAAGACTGCAAAATCTTCCCAATTTTTGATTCATTGTTTCTAAATCTAGCATAAGGTGGGAAAAAATATGCAAAATAAATACAGAAATGGAGGTAATTTAAGCCACCTACTCTTCCAAGTGAAGCATCATCTTACCCATAAAGAAAGAGCACTCCAGAATAATATGCTGCTTCACTGCAGACAGGAATGCCTATTTTCACCTGGCAAAAAGCTTTCTCAACAGCAGGTAGAGGCATGACAGATATCTGCAGCCTCAGCTGACACACAAGAGACTCCATCTAATTCCTGTTATTTTAAGTTAACGTTTTGAATGACAGATTCACCAATATTGCCCATTATAGAACTTAATTTTCTTATTACAATAGTAAAAGTAAGAATAGCTGGAGTTTGATATTCACAATAAAAAAAATAGTGAAAACAACAGTTTTTTGCTCTTGGTTTTATCCTGTGTGCTCATTATGAGTAAGGTTTCTTATTTAATCTGTCACTGTCACTGAACCAATTAGGTTCTTGGGAAACAGAGAATTTAACTTGATACCATGTACAAAATAATATATAATAAACATCAGCTGTAGCTGTCAAGCATCACTGTGTAATATGTGCTGCACAGAGTTAGACTTTGCAATACTAAAGATACAAGCATTAAAAAAAAAAAAAAAGAATTGCTCAAAAAAAATCATAGGAGCATTGGGTCCTAAGGGCATGAGCAGAAACTCAGCCCCTGCACTGCATTGTAGCAAAATGCAATCGGGAGCTCTATAACATAGCAGTATTGCTGATTTATAACCTAAAAAGAGCATCACTCCATTTGAACTGAATATTTGACCTGAGGCTGCCAACTACATTAATTTACAATGAGCAAAGCACCATTTCCTGAACAGAAGGAGAATCAAACGGGAGATATTTCCTTTGTTCACAGGTTTGAGACTTTTCCAACCAACTGTACATTAAAAGTTTTACCTTTCACAGACTTTTCACAAGCCTACATGACCTAAGTTTGTTATTCTGTTTTTTCAGTCTCTTTTTTTTTTTAGTGTCAGTTATCACTGTTTCCTCATACTCAGTTCCACCGCTTCAGTTCACATCCTCCATCTCTGAATTTACCTGATCAAATCTCTGACCTTTGTCTGTATAGCTAGGTACTATTTCCACCTCTGGTGAGACATTTTTCCAAATCCCTAATGACCCAGGCTTCTATTAAGAAATGACTTTACAGCTATACACTGGCTTTATTCATGTACATGAAAAACTGCTACTACCTCATCAGTTTCAGTAGATTTCTCCCATCACCAAAACCTAGAATTACTTCAGCAGCCCAAGAAGCCATTATGTTGTTAAAAATAACCAAAGGGCAGAATATTCAGGAACATATTTACACTGCTCACATCTCCTGGTGCATCCTGAATTGCCCAGTGACAGCTTGATATAAAAGCAGTCAGAAGACTGGCTTCAGAACTTTTATCTGGCACAGGTTTTCTGCACATGTATCTCCACAGAGATCCCTCATCCAGTGACAGGACAAGAGGTAATGGCTACGAACTGAAATACAAGAAATACTCATCTGAAAAAGGTTATGCAGAGAGGCTGCAAAGCCTCCATCCCTGGAGATATTCACATCCCAACCAGAAAAGGACCTGAGTAACCTGCTCTACTGACCTTGCTTTGAGAGGAAATGATCTCCAGAGGTGTCTGCCAACCCCAGCCCCTCCACAACACCACACTTACAGTAGAAAGTCTGCAGGCACAGTGCTGTACAAAGATCCTCATCATTAAGTAGTAAAGCAGTTGCCCAAGGTGCACAGGTAGTCATCCTATTGTATTTTTAACAGCTATATCAGAGTTTAGTTCTTTCTCTTATGAAGAAAAATGGGGAACTGCAAGGACTTTTAGTCATATGTTTTCATCTTTTGCTGAAATTCAACATCTTTTGCTGATAAATTCTCTAGTTATCTCAGCACACTCCTCTTTTTGGATTTCTCCATCATTGCTTTTTAGATAATTCACTCAGTACCTCCAAATTCCTGTTTGCAACCCAGCAGATCATGCCAAGCAAGCCAAACACTCAGAAACCATATACTCTGACTTTCCTACCAATTATCTACAGTCTTTCCCAGTTCCTCAAGATCTATAATTCTTTCAAAAACTTTTAAAAAACACATGTAAACACCACAGCCTGTGTTGAGCAGTGGAGAGACTTGGCCCTTTTATTTATTTGACTGCTGAAACAGAAAGACAGAAAAGTGAGAAGCTATCCAAAGAGTACCAGTCACAAACATCTGCAGTGTTCACCCCACTCCTACACACACTATGATTAATGAGGCAGCTAGACAGAATCATGCAGTGTCTCCTATGGCTTACAATCTTATAGTGGCTTATATCTGATCTTTGTGAATATTCACCATGTGTTCAAAGCCATTAGGTATATTTAAAAATAATGCATACAAAAGAAATCATAACTTGAGATATACCTCAAACCCAATCAGATAAATCTACTCACAGCAATCTAAGAAAAATTCTCCGTCAATAGAAGACTTGAATAACCTTTAAATCCAGCTCTTTGGGCCACAAATTTCAAAGAACTTTCAAGTAGGGTGAATCCCAAAGGTAAGTTAAAATATATTTTAGGTTACATATGTGAAATGCCATGAGAATTATCAAAGATGTACATTGCAATACATGTACACCAAAAAGTACCTTCTCCTCTTGCTCCAGAAAAGGAGAGAAAGCAAATGAAGTAGCAAAAAGTTAAACTCAGCAGGACACATTTTAAGAATTACAATCCCCCTGAAGTCAAATGATAACGTATCAGTTCAACTTAACAGAATGTGGCACAGAGCAGTTTTCTGCTGTTCATTCTGAGTACTTGCACATGAAATGCTACATCTCTCCCTTCCATATGGCCACATTATAGCAAGATTACGCTAGATAAAATACATTATTTCATATCTTAGCATCTCATTGTAAGTATTTAATTGACCATAAATAATTACTCAAGTTGTATTCTCTGTATCTTTTTCTAGGGTTCTGTTTTCCTCTCTACATTTATATCCTCTCTCAACAAAACCTGACAGGGCAGGATCTACCTTCACCCTTCAGCGAGAGGTTTTCCACTGATTTCAGGAGATTCTGGATCAACCTCCTACTGTCAAGCTGATAAAATAGCACTTTTTATAAATTTGTAACACATAATTTATTGGCAATTTCATGTGGCGCCTGACAAGGAATTTGGAATACAAATTATTTTCATATACATTAAGAGTCACACAAATTTATTCAAATAAAATTTAAAAAAAAAAAAAAAAAACTGTACACATTCACTGATAAATGCAGAAACGTGTTTATAGAAATGCTGGGTTTTGTGCAGGCTTTTGGCTTCTACTCAAAAACAAAGTATGGCTAGGCACAAAGAAACATGAACAATGCACAGCATGGCACAAGCATCTACATAAATTATGACCAAACTATCCAGGAGTCTTAAAGTTGGCTTTCCCTGGCACAAAAACAAAACAAGAACTGTGAAAGAACAGTTAGGTGCATTTATAGGCATGTACAATAATTACTTAAAAGTAAGCAACCAGTAAGCCAAACATTGTCCCAGCAGAGAGAAAAATTAATTGCATGTGGACTTTCAAGCAAGAGATTGATTAAACACAACAGGAAGCTAGAAATATGCCTCTTTCAAAAGTCTGACCCAGTAGGAACTGCCTTTAGAGTTAAAATCATCTTTGCTTGTCTGTAAGACGATCATTCTCTTGTCAAATCTAGAAACTGAGCAATAACCAGACTTCCTAGCCAGCCATTAATATTTCCACCATATCCCTGTATTCTTTTACTCAGTATCCCACCACATAACTTTAGCTGTCTTCAACTAGAGGGCAAGGCAATGCATTGACTTAATATAACTTTACAGAGGGATTATATGAAAGCAAATTAAAAAAAGAGCATGAAAAGCAGGAAAATATGTTTGCCATTTCACTTGTTCACTTTGTTGGCTTAGCCATAGGGATATGTTGATTCTTCTTTTGTACTGGGATTTATTTTCTCTATAAAGTACTTAACAATGTTCACTGCTCAGCAGAAGGAGATTTCAAAAAAATGTTAATTAAATGTTGACAGGAATCTCTGTGGACGCCCACAAAAGCAAGATACTCAGGAAATTGCTGCTAAGGTCTCCAAATTTGTGCAGATAGACTAATTTTGATCACATATTCCTGCATTTATTTTTATGAATCAATGCCACATCAATTTTCTGTGGCCATTTATTCCAAACTATTATGCATGGAATCCTGCCAGAAAGGGATTCACAGCACTGACCAAGCTGTTGCATGAGCCCTAGTTAATGAATTTAAAAATACTGCTTACTGTTTTCTCAGCTCATAGGAAAGAATTATGAAGACATGTCGTAGTTCCTTCTGCGTATTTTTTTCACTTGAGTCTATCAGTGATACAAAAGCTCATTTTCATTCAAGCATCTCTTTTTGTGGAAGAGACTTCATTAGAAGCGTTTCAGGACAAAAACTATCGTGAGCCCCTATAGAATATAATGATTCCAGAGACAGCAGAATTACCTTCAAACAAGCCAGATGGGGTACCGCTAGATAGCAATATAGAATGAAAACAGGGCAGATAAATACACTACAGTTTTTTATCTTACTGTACTATAAATATGCATAGGAGGTAAGTTGTCTTTATGCACTATCTGGAAAAACTCCTTAGCCAATGCCAACCTGATCTTCCCAGGTACCACATTTATCACCAGAGAAAATGCTACATAATTAAATGACACAGTCTCCACTATGATCAATACAGTGCTGCCAACTAAAGATTATTTTTTCCCATAGGATTCTTACAGCAATCATTAAATATGTTTTCTTTTCAAGAAAATACATCTTTCCCTTGAGAAGAAACGCAAATACTGGTATACTCTTATTTACCAAGAAAATAGTAGCTCTGCAATAAAAAGGGGATCAGTGTGTGTGTCTCTCTTTGTGGAGTAGTACAAATAAATTATGCCATCCTATTATCAAATCACCAATAGAAACTGAGCCTTATCAGATGTTCTGTAACATCAACTTCTAATAATATCACAAGCAGATAAAGCAATTTACATTCAAGAAGAAGGGGTTTGACATATATTCAGTGTTTTTAATGGAGGCACGCACATAATATAAACATCAATTTTGAAGGGATACCCCAAGAAGAGTAACAGAGTAAGATCCAAAGTAAGAGATTTATAGTCCATTACTGACTGCAAATACAATTCTTCTAACACAGATGCTGCAAAGAAAAAAGCCCCAAACCCTAACAGAAAATGAAAATCGCAAACATAGGGAAATCTGCTCCAAT
Source organism: Odontophorus gujanensis (assembly GCA_013399175.1). Taxonomy (NCBI): domain Eukaryota; kingdom Metazoa; phylum Chordata; class Aves; order Galliformes; family Odontophoridae; genus Odontophorus; species Odontophorus gujanensis. The sequence continues at coordinate 936,540 of VXAB01008517.1, forward strand.
ACAGTTTACGTGTTTGGGTCCAAGCAGTAAATGGGCATAAGGAATGAATACTTGCTGACATGACAAAACATTTTTTCCTCAAAGCTCTGGAATCTCTAACATCACAGTTTGACAGCCAAAGCTCTGCAGGCCTGTATCTAAGCCAAAAGCAATTAAGTGTACTTACATGTACTCCCTGTGTGCAGAATGTACAGCAGCTGCGTTGCTGTAACGCCACAAAACTATCGCTGATGACAAAACATCCAGGGTAGCATCAAACTGAAAGAGATACAGAGTCAACTGTTTTGTGAGCCATTAATATGCTCATGAACAATAACAGCCCTGTATTTACTATCCTGCTGCACAGGCACAAGGCATTTTCAAATAAATCATTTTAATGAAAAGTAGGATTTACATTCATTAAATTGGTCTTGCCATGTATTACTGCACAATGATACACTTCAGAGCTCATTCAGTCCATCAAAAGATTAAGAACTTTCTACTTGTAATCCATGTGGAGGACTTAACAAAAAAAAAAAAAAAAACAAAAAAAAAACCCGAACACTGGGCCACCAAAAAGGTAAAAAAAAAAAAAAATGAACAAAACAAAA
>VXAB01008517.1:937134-963281 GCA_013399175.1 Odontophorus gujanensis
CACAAAGAAACACTGACACTGTGGCACCACAAGAGTTAAAATACAATAAATATGATGCACATACAAAGATCCTAAAAGGAAAGTGTTTGAAAATGCCTGTCAAAAATTTATTTTCACTGAAAATTCATGAATTTTCTTCAGTAAGAGCTTTTGTACCAAAGCAAATAAATTTTATCTTTGTCAAATTCCCATTTTGTCCAGATTTTGTACTTTTTCCCATTTCAATCTTTAAACAGAATGTTTGTATTTCCAGCAAACGAAGTCATGACTTCAGGTAAGATCTAAAAACTTCAAAAGATATATTTGTGCCACTACAAACCTTTCATACTCACGTCAAACTTTCTATAGACTCAATCTATCCTTCAAATTTGTAAGAAAAAGACAAAATGTTTGAAACCAGGCATTATGCACATTATAAAGAAGTTTTTCCTCTGCCACTGATCAGAAGAGCCATGGCAACTACTAGAGAAGAAAAGTGTCATCCCAACATCTGTTTTAGTTTTACCCTAGACTTCCAATAGAAAGGACACGCAACAACTTCAGAATTCTGCTCAAGATCAACAAGAAAATGAAGTAAGTTGATGGATTTTGTGAAAGAAAATCAAATCTGGTGGATAATACCTACCAACAATAAGATGTAAATATTAACTCCTGTGTAAGTGTTACTAATCAGACATATAATGAAAATATTTTTTACTATCCCTTCCAAAGTCTTACTCCAACAGTAATTTTTCTAATCCACTATTGAATTTGTACGTTACCATGAACTTAGAAAAAAACACAATATTTTGTGTTCAGAAGGAGCATGTGAAGAAAAGAGTAAAGAATATTTAACTCGTATTTCTACTTACAGCAAATCCGAACGATGATGCACTGTATCTCATTACGGAGACAGCTAAAGGAAAGAAAACATTATTTAGAATCATTTAAATTTATTTTTTTTTTTAATCCTTCCTTCTCTCCCATCTGGAAACTACAAAACTAGTTCCAGCATATGGGCTTAGTTTCACCCAACTGTCACTAGAATGACCCAAACAACGCTTGAAAAAAGGGTACAACACCTGGAGGTCACTCGAGATGCTTTTCTTTCTTTCAAAACAGCAGTGGGACTAGGTTCAGCAGAGCATTCAGAAACTGGTGTTTATGAAGCATGCTGTCTTTCCGATGAGGTTCTGACTAAAAGAACTCAGAAAAATTCCTGTCTCGAAGTGCTATTTGCTCCACCAAGGTACAAAAGCCCTCCTGACCACCAGCTGGCTGACATAAAATTATGCAGGCCCATCCAGACTCCTTGTCTGTCAACTTTCTGCCAAAAAGCCTATGTATAATTCACATGGCCTCAAGAAATGTTTCAAATTCCATTAAATCAATGATTTCCAAAAGCAGAAGTAGTAATGGAAAACATTTTGACCAGCTCCACTTTAGACTGCACTCTGCCTTAAATTAAAATGACTCTTTAAAAACGGGCTAAAGCTTAGGAGTAAAAAAAAATCTGTCATTTAGATCATTTGATTCTATGCATCCTAGCTCTACCATCTCACAGTTTCCAACTCTAGATAGTATTATACAAAAAATAAAATAAAATAAAACCTTTAATAGCACAGAGAAGTCGCAATGAAGAAGCACATAAGAGAAAAAGCTATCACATCAACTGCAGCTTTTGGAGGTCAACAGCACTGCTATGGCTGAGCAATCCCCCAGCCACCTAACAGCTGTGGCTTCCTTGCTGCATTTTGCAGACTGTGGGCTGAGAGCAGCACTAAGTGAACCTGCTCTCCGTGATTAAAAAGCATGCAGCACTCCAGTTCCAGCAGTAAAGAGAACTATGAACAAAGGACAGGATTAATTTTACTACTTTTTCTATCAACAGCTAATCTGCTAATTTACTAATAAAAATACATTTTCATAAAAATACTTGAGCTAAAAAAAAAAATAAAAGATTCCTAAACTGTCAGTCTCAGGCTGACAAAAGCAATAGTTAGTTTTCTGTATTTCATCACTCGTTAGCACACCTTCGCAGAACAGAGCTGCTGTGGTATGACTGTTCTTTCCAGTAACTGCAAGCTACACCTCTGTGACACTTATCTGGATAAATAGCAATTAAAATCTTGGAATAGATAACTCTTTGCTTATTCATCTAAGACCTAGCTCACATGCATGCATGCCATATGCCACAAATATTAAGACTTTGTCATTACAAACCACAAAGAAAAGTCACCAAATTTCCTTTCCAGGTTCACCGTTACTCAGTTGTAAAGTATTCAAACAGTTAGGATGGATTTACATCTTGCTCTCACTACTAAATCAAGTCTTCTCGACCTTCATCTCCTAGGTGAAAAAAGAGCCTCCATTTCTTGGTCAGACTTGCAAGGTAAGAACTACACTTGACAAGCTGACGTGAGGCTGCAGTGTTCCAGCTGCAAGTTTAAACACTTCATGGCATAAAAATATGTTTCCTATCAGATTGCCACTGCACGCTTCCTTAGAGACATACAGTTTCAAACACTGCAGAAGTTGCACTATCAAAACTGGGCATTCACAGGTACACACAAGCTTGCTCTGTTCTGGGAGTTGGCACCTTCATAGCCTAACATTCATTCAAAGCCATACTTTCTTCCTATTTCTATTTCTAGACTGCCTTCAAAGTAGAATTCACCAGCCTCATGTTGGCTAGTGAATAAGAGTGGTAGAAAGACTTTGTGAGGGCTGGTATCCCTGGCAATCCCTTGGTAAAAGGCCACAGTAAAAGGCCAAATGCTTGAGACCACTGGCTGAAGGGCTAGGGACACTCAGTCCTTGTGCCTCCAGTATTGCTGCCATACTCATGAGTTACACATGGCATTGCAAGAATGGATTGTGGAGCTCTTGCTGAACCTTTGCCCCATCCCTTCCTTTCTCCACAATACACATTCTCAGTTAATCTCAGATAAGCCGCTGATGTTAAAAGAATAATTAAACAAATAAATAAATAAATAATAAAAGATTCCTAATCTCCATATTGAATCAGGGTGACAGGAAACAAGCAATAAGGAAAGAGTAGCAGAGGTAGCTTACAAGTCCTGTGGAGCCACAGTATGCATTTAGCAGCTACATTGACATGTCGGTGGGAGCCTGCTTTTAGCTATTCTATTGGCTAAATTGGACAGCATTTTATTACCTCTACAACAGTGTAGATAATCCTAATACATTTTTCTGACATTTGTAAACAGAATTTGCAAGCGGTCAGAAACTAAAAATAGAGGCAGCACAGTAAGCCACAAATCTGCCACTGCTTCCACCTGTACAGCAACATCAATTTGTGAGGTCTGCCAAGACACAGGTCAAATTTTCCTATAATTCCTTTACTCCCTTACAAAGTAATTCCAAATAAAGAAAAATGTCCTCTTTCCCACAAATTCTGTCCTCAGCAAAATAAATTTCCTTTTGTTCTGTTCATATGTACCTCAGAAAAATCCTATGGCCCCTAACAAAATTGCACCAACATAACCCTCCAGCTGCCTGGCCTCCTGTCAGCCTTTGCCAGATTTAACCATCCCAAATGTGTTCCTGGAGACTGTGGACTCACAGGCATTCTGGAGCTCTCCTTTATCTGTGTAGGGAGAGCACCTGATACCTTTTTTCTACAAACAGATATGGCAAGAAAAAGGACAGAGGATTAACTCTGCCTCCAGTTCTTCCAGCCAGACATCTTTGCTTTGGGATGAATGGTTCATAAAAGCATCTCCTCTGTCTCTCAGAAAATTTCCTACTGCCTACTCAGACAGGGGACACAATTTTTAGAAAGTCCTTTTTGGTGGGACATCAATCTAGCATATTCACCTTAACGTTAGCCTTTTGACAGACTCACCTGTATGCCTGCACATAAAATGCTGGAGCTTCAAAACACATGACCTTCACTTAGAAGAAGTCAGGTTGATGATTTAAACATCACTGAAAATGTCAGGTTTATTACTATTGTAGTACTGTGCATATCTTGCAGGTTGTGCAGAGCAGAGAAAGAGGACTGGAAGTTGTACTGCATCACAAGTGAAACTGAAATAGTCAGTTTTCATCTCCCAGTGTCAGTAAAACATCAAAAACAAATATTTCAAAATAAACCCATTCCAAACGTGGGAAACTGAATGAGAAATACTTTTTTAAAGAGTCACAAAAAAGTTCCCCCCACAACAACCAAAGCCAAGAACAATCACAACTCTATTACCATTAAAACTGGACATAAATTCTGCTAATGTGTGCCAGGACCAGCTGCTACACACATATTTCCCCAGGTGCCTTTTTCCCCTCACACAGAAATTTTACTGGAGTGAAATATACGGAGTTTTATGCACACGCCCACAATTTCTGCAATAAGCTACAAATAACCATGGCACAGCCAGGACCTCACAGTTGATTCCAACAGACATTTAATCTGCATGGGCAGAGCCAGTGCCATCCATCAGTGTTATGTACATGTCATCAGTGGTAATAACATCTTCTGGGTATATTTTCAATTTCATACACTCAGTTAATGGAATTTTTTTGTTTGTTTGTTTGAACCTATTGCAATGGTAAAATATTTAGCAACTACAGATTTCCATAACCTTCTTGACTTCATAAGCTACATTATAGTGTACCATTTATTTTCCTCATTTATTAATAAAGAACCAGGGCTTTGTGAAAAATTGTTTAATCCAAACAATTATTTGCCATTTGCTGACATCTTCACAATTACCTCTGATTCCCACATTTCTTTTCTGAAACCACTCATTTTTCAAAGTTTCAATTTCATAACTTAAATAATCTACTTTTTGTGGTTCCTGCTAAGAAATAAGCTAATCAGTTCTCCCTTAATTCCCTTTGTTCACACATTTCATCGTGGCATATTTCTTGCCACTGCATCACTGCCTTGTGGTAAAGGACCTGAAGACTTCCATTTCTGATGTTAAATAGCCACAGTTCTAGCTCTCAAGCAGGGAGCTTGGATACAGTTTTCCCAAAATGGCTATTCAATTGCAATGATCTCAAAGAACAGCAAAGCAGTACAGACCTGAAGTTTACTTACTCTCTTGACTCACTTCTGTGTAATTTGGTAATAAATAGCAGCATGGAAGCAAAAGAGCACCCTGCACCAGGGAAGGGTCAGGCTGGGTGTTAGGAAAAGGTTCTGACCAGAGTGTGGTTGTGATGATGGAACAGGCTTCCCAGGGCAGTGGTAATAGCCTCAAGCCACTGGAGCTCAAGAAGCATTTGGACAGTGCTCTCAGATACAGGGTTTGGATTTTGGGAGGTTCCTGTGCAAAGCCAGGAGTTGAGCTTGATGATCTTTGTTGGTCCCTTCCAACTCAGGATATTCTGTGATTCACGCTCTGCATGTCCCACCAAGGAGCAGACCAGCTCTGGAACTCAGCAGGACAGAACCATGCTCTCTGGTTTTTAGAGCATAAGCTATGAAACAATCCTACTGCAAAAAAAAAAAAAAAAAAATCAACAAATTACTTCAGAAATGATGAAAAAATTATCCGCGTGGAGAGAACAATCAATCTCTTCTCTCTACAGTACACAAGACAATTCCCAAGAGCATACCAGTAATGTGAAAAGCAAGCAAGCACTGAATGACAAAGGGAGACAGATCAAGAGAAAATCAGTTACAGATTTCTGAAATAGTAATGTCTCTTTTAACAGCTGCTGAAATTACTTCCATAAACAACAAGCCTTCTCTGACACGCTTTGGTGGATATAGCACTAAAACATGGTAAATCAAATGCACCAGAGCGGTCAATGGTCCATGTCACTCTTTTTAGAACAGCCAGGCTAAATTATATAAGGAAAGGGAAAACACACACACAGAGAAAGTAGGCAACTCCAAAAGGGCAGTTAACGGGGTTGTACAGGAGCCCATACCATGGGCCCAAGCACCATGCAGAGCAGTCACTGCAGTACCCACTCTGGGAGGAAGCAGGAGCCCTCCTGCCTGGCATCCCACTGCTTCACATGCTCCAGTGCTTCCTTTCTCACATGCCAACCTTCTGTTTTCAAACTACTTTAACTGAAAATAAATCATGACCAAAAAAAGAAGAGAGAGAGAGAATAAGGAGCACTATTTTGGTTTAGTTGGGGCTTTACAGGGGGCAGGAACAAGAAGAGAGTCCATATGTTATTGCTCCAGTTTTCTCAGGCTGAGCTTTGTCAAGATGCTAAATGCAAATGTTTGCATTTAAGAATAGGAATATTTTTAACGCTTGAAGTTGTATAAGAGACACGCTTCTTTTTCTTGCATGCACATGGTGAAAACACTGTGTTTGAACTTACAGGTGTACAGTTTAACCTGCGGCATTTCAAATGGGATCACGCGAATCAACCCAAATAATTCAGTGCAGTGACATTAAAGTACACTGTCTTTTAGTAATACTATGTACTATTGAAACTCCAATGCCAAAGACAACTGAAAAAGTTCAGAATGTTGTGAATGTCTGTAACTTCACATTTAACAGGGAAGCTTTGCTGTTTGTAATTACAGCCCAAAAGCTTTGCAATTTCCAGCTCAACACCAGCTTCCAAAGCCAAAGGCAGCAATTTGGCTCTCAACACAGACAAGGAATGGGTGGTACTTTGGCTAAAAAACACCACAAATTACCAGAAATGTTGAGCGATGTGATTCTGAACAAACTCAACAACTGTTTCTAAAGACATGGGGCCAAGATTTGTAACTCTCTGTATCCAAATGAAGGTTATTTCACTTTTAACGACTCAGGAGACTCCCAAATGGCGATGTTTTCCCCATTTTGTTGATGTTTCACTGGCTGGAGGTAGAGGTAGAAGCATTCAGAACCACAGCATAAGGAATTAATTCTTAGGAATTTGGACGGTTGCTTTAACCTTAGTAAGAGAATAAACCAGAGATGAAGATTTGTAAATGCTGACTTAACTGGGTTTGTGGAAGCTTCACAGCAATCCAGGGAACTCATGCTCACAGGACGTGCTCAGCCCATTAACAGCATGAACAGAGGCTAAACGTATTTTACCGGTCATTGGAGATCCAGGCAGAGCCATCCGGCCTTTAGCTTACGTGAGTGCCCAGCCTGGATGCTGCTGGCTGGCAGGGGCCTGAATTGTTAATAAAAGAGTTGAAATACTGCCACTTTTCTCATGGTCTGCAAGGTTTGTGACATGGGTTCACACTGGAAAGATTGAGATATCCTCTCAAAAACATAAAGAAAAAGTGATTTAATAGGCAAGCTCCAGCTCAGATATATTACTGTAGAATGTACATGCATGGATTTAGGCTAGCAACAGAGCCCAGCCAATGATGAATATCTAGATATATGTATATAAAAAAAAGAATAGATGTAGCAATAAATTGGAAAGTATTCTAGAATAAATACAAAATTTTGCAAACAAATTACAATTTTTTTTCTTTACAATTCCTTCTCTGCTTTTTCTTATTTATCACAAAGGACAAACATTCCCTGAGCTATGTTTATCACAGGTAAACAGTAAAATACATATTTTTATTTACTACTTCCACTGAAATTACTTGCATCTCTCTAAAGGGCAGAGATCCTGTCATTACCTGTGACTCTATTACATTCAGATGTGAACAACACAATGCTATACCAACACACTAAAATCACTCTGAAACCATGGCCAACAAAGGATGTAACTAATTAACCAGAATGCCTTTCCAGCACCCCATAGACCTGGCTTCTCATTAATCATGTATAAAATAATGAATTTCACTTTAAAATCTTACAGTAAACGTCTTCAGATTGTGTTGCCTGTAGGACACCTCTGACTAGTTCCCCAGTCATATAGCTATACAGCCATATTTGCAGTGACCTCCAAAACAATCCAAAACAATCACAGCAGTCTCTCCACTTCACAGATAAGAGAACTGGATAGAGGATTCTAAGAGATTTGAAGGTAATGGAACCAGAACAACTGCACTCTGAAGAGGAAGTGTAATTGTTGAGAAAGGCAGCTAGATCCACGTGGTTGTCACATGATCACACATCATGCTCCCTTTGCGCGTAACTTTTGGAAAGCCCTTAAAAATTCCCTTTTTTAGAGTTCTTAATTATAAAACACCACTGAAGAATTCCAATATTTCAGGATATTACACACATAAAAGTAGTTTGCCATATGGAAGCAGCTAGTGACTCTGCAAAGAATGACAGCAGGCTCCAAGAACGTCATATCCATTTGAAAAAGTTTAGTATGATAATTTGCCTTTTATGATATTGCACATTCTAAAAGCATCACCTTAACTTTTAGAAATGCAAAAGTTAAATGCTGAAAATGGTAACCCAGTTAGAAATGATCTTTACAGTATTCCCTTAACAGTTGTAAGATACTCTATTTTTATACGAAAAGTATTTCAACACACTTCTGGAAACCAAAGCAGACTTGTTTCTATACAGAAATACAGCAGCACTGTAAAAGTGTAACCGCTGCTGAATAAAACATAATGAAAATAATTCTTGATTGCCCTTTATCTCAATTACTGTAACGTAATTACAACTTCTATAATTTTGTTAAATTAATTTTCTTAATATTTGATGTGACTAATGCAAATCCATTGATGTGGTCTTATTAAAAGAACTTTTTATTGTTATTATGAATAGTTTTTCTTTTTGCTTAAAGTCACATAACACAAACGCAGTGACACTCCAGAACACAAGTGACAATTTTTGGCCACTTTGGGTGTAGATACTTCTCAAAGTTTCTTAATTTGGAATACAGAAAAAAGACCTCACAAAACTGTGAGCTGGACAGCCAATAATGAAGATAACCAAAATAATTATGAGAAACACTTATGATAAACTATGTTCAAACTCAGGTAAATGAGAAGAAATAAACCAGGTTGGTTGTTTTGACCCTTTGCTTTAAACAATTTCCGGCATAAAGATTTAGCTGTGCTCTCTTTGCTGTTGCATATAAATGCAACAGGAAATCTGTTAGAAGGAGTGGGGCAAGCTAAGATATTTGCTTGACACTTTCCTTGGTATTTTTGTCTGGTTCCTCCCTCAACTAACAGGTGGCAAGTCCTGCTCTAGAGGAGGATATACAGATCGAGAATAAACTCTCTGTGAATATGCATTTGTGACTTAGAAATCAAGATTGCTACCTTCAGTGGAGCCTGTCTGCGACCAGCTCTGGTTCACAAAGGATCCTGGGACAGGAAATGATCATTCTAGCCTGGAAGCCAGAAGGAACAGAGCACAACCCAATGCAGATCTGCCCCACATTGCAGTGCAGCAAGCTTTCTTTCCAGAGCCAACTGTTCTTCCATGCAGGTCAGCACCATCCACAGCATTTCTTACACTAACCAGATACTCATATCACCACTGAGTCCCTCCATCAATAATGGGAGCAGAGCAAGAGGGGAGCTTAATAATGCTTGCCTTTATTTCCCTACACACTGCTTTCATGCAAAGAATGGAACACAGTACAGCAAAGATAATACTAGAAGAAAACCACACTAACATCACTGTGCCTCACATTAAATGTTTGGTCACTGAGCATTTTAATGACATTAGGAATATAAAAAACAGGACTTGAGCTGGGAAGCTTTTTGATCATTGAAAAATAATCTGTCTTCTTTACACCCTTCTTCATCATCCCTATAAATTTAAGAGTCAAGCTACATATCACAGTAATCCCCATTTTAATTAGATGGCTAGCAAGCTGATCCAGAACCAAAACAAGCTGACACATACAATTAAACAGTTGTCAGAATATAGCACAATATTGCAGAGAATTTGTTACAAAGAGATGTTAAGAATGCAAAGCATTCCAGACACCTCTGTAAACTAATGAAGAAATGGTAACTCCATGTTATAAAATACATTTAAAGACATTATTCCAATTTTAAGTTGCTTTTTGGTGTAGAGTTTTAAATACTCCTACTGACTGTTGGAAAGGCCATTCAGACTTCTAGGACTGTAGATGCAGCCAGTGTTGGAATGGAGCCATTTAAAATCTCACACCTGTAAAATTCCCACGGGGGGGCTCCCACACTCTCAGAACCTTCTTTTTAAAAGTGCAAAAACCACTTGCAATCTTCTTACTGGTCTATATGTTCAAGAACTCATTTCTGCAGGGTGTTCATCAGACACTAAAATTCAAACATAAAATTAATGTGTTGGAATAAAATGATATCTATTTGGAAACTGAATGTAAATTGGAAAACCTGCGCTATCAACACCTATTTACATGTATTGTATGATTGGATATCTCATGGTACATCATCACCTAGAATCTTACCCAGTACATTCATTTCTATGATCAATTAACTGGAAAGCAAGTGATTACCATTAATATCAACTTGCTGTTCATTCAGACCAACCAGCCAATTTTACCTTGTATTTCAATTGCCAATATGAGTTCAGATCAAAGTAACATTTCACTTACATTCCTACTTCTGTTAGAGAAGACTTATTCATACAAAGCAGTTAAATAATCCAGGTAACTGCAAGTAAGATTACTGTTAAATAAGGAAGAGAATTGCAGGCTTATATATATACATATATTGCTATTCTTTGGGTGTAAACAAACTGCTGAACATAGCGACCTCCAGCCAGGTCAGGTTATTCCCAGGGTATAGTGTCTATAAAGCACAGATGAAATGGTGCTTGCTGATTTCCTCCTAATGAAGGCCATTTTGTAAGCTTAGAAGACAAAATAGTAAGCTATCCAAGGATAGCTTGGATATCCAGCTCTTATTCTACAAAAGCAATCAGCCCTTAGTTGTATTTAGCGTTGTCTTCAATGGACGGCATGCTAGTTCATTACTATCTAATAACTTTACTCTTTTCTATTCCCAAATACACTTCAAGCTCTGTGAGACCAGAAGGCTTTCACTTTGCTGACCTCATTTGCCCATTTTTTTAATAAAAGATATTTTCTTTTGTTAGCATTATTTCAGCTCAGCAACTAAAAGATTCCAAACCTTTTCCTTCTCATACAGCAGCTGGAATGTGAGAAAGACAAAGTTTGAACTAGGTTATTAATTCTTCTTTTGTACAGATCACCTAACAATGAAAACTCAACCTTCATAGCCAGATTTAATTATAAAACCAAATTCTGAACACAGACACTTCTGCCAAGGAAATCAAGTCAGGAAGAAGAAAAGGAAATCCTCTGTGATATCTTTTTTATCTTTCTGGGCTGACATATAAGCAAACCTGTCAGAGAGAGAAGCAGCTGTCTGATAGTTCTCTGTTGACTGTGACTGTAGGAAAGAATTGAAAGCCCTTCAGACAAATCACTTTCTCAGAGTGCTAATCTTAGCAACCTACTGCTAAGGGCCACAATAAGGAAGCTTGTCATCAGTCTTTCCTCAGTGCTGTAACACAGACACATTCTACTAGCAAGGATGGCACAGAAAACAGGCACCTGGAACACACAGAACTGCACAGCAATCAGGCTTAGTGCACAAACCCAATATATTAGGTCAGCTGTGGGCTCTAAGCCGTTCAGTAAAACCTACAATTAAATTTGAGTCTTAGTAACAAATTCCCTTTCTTCTATGCTTTTAATAAGGCTTTACTTGTAGTTTTATAATGCAGTAATCATAAATAAATAAAGTTTTTTGGAAGCATGTAATACTGGTGCTTCTAACAAAAACATTTGTATTAAAGTTTTCTTCCAGTTGCTCATTGTTGACAAAATAATAACCAGTATGAAATACTACTCAGTAATATATAAAATCAGTCATGTTCTTACTGTGTGAAGTAACTATCTTGAGTCCTGAAAAAAATGTACATGTATTGACAATATTAATATTAAAGTGAAAATAACTTCAAGATAAGATTATCAAGGGGTTATGAGTGCTAGTAAACTTGGCTCTGAAACAGATCACTTCATTAATAACTTGGTAATCACTTTCAACAAGTTCTTCTGTTGAAAATGAATTTTTTTCTCAAACAGCAAATGCCATGAAGGAAAAAAGGTATTCATGAGGAGCTGTGAGTTAACACAACAGCAAGAACTTTAAATAAAACTGCCAATGACATTTATAATGCTGTACATTACTCAATAAAAATGACTTTTCTCGATTGTATCCTTCCGTCTCAGAACACACACAGTGATGATTTTTTGGTCCATAAATGTGATGTTCTTTGATGACCAATTAGGTTCTAGATTAAATCTGCAGCTTTACGTTGATGCAAGGGGAATCAATGAATTTTTAAGTTCTACAGGAAAAGAATTTGTAAAAATGGGTGTTGGTGTTTGGAGCTGTACATAACTGAGCAAAGCAAAGACTAGATTACTAATTCCATGGCAAGTATCACAGAATGCAATTCTGAAGAGATAAGTTCATTGATACAGAAGTAAAGCTAAAAGAATATCTGTATGAAACAAATAAAAACAATTTTATAAATACTTTATAAATTTAGCTTTTTTATAAAGTAATGGATGCTGCCTATATGCACCAATCCAGTTTCCCCTCATAGCTTGGGTTCCCCTGTGCTAAGATTTTTTTAAATTTCTGTCTTGCAGTGACCGGAAATGGATGTACAGCATCCCTTTCAGCTTGCATAGCTCCATACGAAACAAAAAAATTGCTACCAAAAAATCTGTGAAACACATTTAAACACAGAACTTCAAATAATACCTAATTGTTCTTCTATTTCTGTTGTATTTGTGTACAATGAGATAAGCTGCCGGTTCATTTCTTAAAGCTAAAATACTCAACACCTTTTCTAGGTCCTTAAAGCAAGGCCAATGACAATGACGAAGACTCATCGTTGCTGAGTTAGTCACCTTCTGTGCCATGGCATTTACAAAACACTGCTGATGTGCAATGACTCACTGTACTTGTGTATATTTCCTACACTTTCAGAAAGATGAGCATAGCATCACCACTGGTTAAACAAGGACAGAACTGAAAAACAATCGCCAAATGTAAGAGTAGTTATATGCCTCACTTCAATACAGAACGCGTCATTAGACTCAGGTCTCAACCAGTGCCCATCAAAATCAGTGAAATTACTTCATTTGATCTGAGCATACACTGGTCCAGATTTACAATTTATATTATAAATATTACTTTATTGTCACTCAATTTCAATGAGAAAGTATATACACTTACATAAGTGGACTTTTAACCTTTTATAAAAATGCATTAAAACCTATTAGAAGTGACCTAGTGTCCCTAATCACTCTTGAAGGATTGGTAAGGCTCTGTAACTAAAGATCTTCAAATAACAGGTCTTATTTGTGAAGCTAATCAGCTCTTAATAAAATGGAAGAACATATACTCTTTCAATGTTACCCTAAGCCCATAGCCCCCAATGCTTTACTAATAATTTGAGAAGTTGCAATAAAGTACAACAAAGCATAGTTCACATCAAATAACATTTTTAAAAAAAAAGCAAAATAAGTCATTTGTATACATCTTTCAAGTAAAGAAAGTTCAGCAGCGCAAAGCTAAGTATGTTTCCATGTGTTTTCATGTTTACACAGGCACAAAAACACATTGGGAGGAAGTAAATCAAACTGAGATCACAGATGTGATAACATACTACATTTGTAGAAACACAGAATGGTGCCAATAGGCTGTGTGGTAAGTTGTGAGAGGTTACACTACATCAAAGAACCCAAAAGATGAGTCACACTTAAGACCCTTTAATAGCACACCCTTTCACAGACCCCAGCCATGAGCCATCTGCAGAAAACTAAAAATGGGGATAGAAAAGGGTTATAGGGTTATATCGGGGCTTAAACAGTCTTCCAACTCAACCAGTGAAGCTAGCCATTCCTTTTCCCATCTTTTTAATACAACCTAACCTGCCATAGCCAAGTGAGAGAGGTAACATTCAATGGACAGGTTGCATGTTTCATGCCACTCTTCTGGCACTTGCTTACTTACTTTTTTTAAACTACAGAAAGCCTTGATTCTAAATGAAGAGATCAGCAGGCCAAACAGAAACTGCTCTCATTCTTTTCAAGCATGGCACAGCAGGCGAGCTGCTGGCTTCAGCTTGGGCTGAAGTCTTCTGCTTTATCCAGTTCTGACACCTTCAGTTGCTGCCATGACAACACTGACATAGCCACATGCTGTGAAGTGCTCTTACTTTATATATTGTAAAAATGAACATAAATCTTTCATATTCCTCAGGCTGCTATTGTTTCTGAAGTGGGTGCGGTGTTCCTCTTCTTGGTGTTATTACAGTGAAACATTATAAAAATCATTCTTATTGTTATTCACTGAACACTGAAAAATGCTGACAACCCAACGTGGCATAATTTTCATTCTTTATGAGAGGCAGTACAGTAAGACACCATATCCCAGCTTCAGAGAAAGACAATTTCAACAAATTTTCTGTCTTGAAAAATTCAATTCTGTTGGAAAACCAAGGACCTCCCCTCTAACTTATGCACCACGTGGAAACTTGCAACAACTCAGAGGAAAGGATTGTTTTTGAAAATTTTTCAACATTCAAAGCAAGCATTTCAGAAGGATCTTCAATTAATTGTTTTAATTCCTTTTCAGTAATACTTATTAACACTGAAACATTTCTCAGGGTAGCAGGGCTCCTCTCTGTCTCCAGCTGAGCTTCAAAGCACAGAGGCGACATCACACTTTCTTTCATGCTTTCTGCACTTGAGAATCTGTAAAAAAATCCCTTAAAACCAGAATACATCTTCCACTACCACAGACATGCAATTTTTTAAGCAATAACATTATTTTCAATCCTACATTCAAAAAAGTAGTTGTGAGAACCCTAGAAATAAAGTACAGCTTCATATCCTTATATTCAAATGAAGAAACTTTAGAACCACCCCACAAACACATAAGGAAAAAAAAAAAGATAAAAACAGAACAACCTGTTCCAAAAGAAGAAAAAAATTCTTTTTTTTAATGCAAAGGCCTACAAAGACATCTACATAGGTATTCTAATTTAAAACTGGCATGCAGTTGATATTATTATTTTACATCCCTGGTTTTGCTTCTGCTTGTTGTTTCAGTAGGACTGTCCTCTTGGGAGTGGATATCTGAAGCCACAACCTGCAGAGAGAGAACATAATTCCCACCCATGTTGGCAAAAATACGGATGAGTTCACATAGGACTGAGTGGAGCTCATAGGATTGGTAGTACTATTACTGTAGCAGATGCTGTTTTCATTTTGACAGTGTATTTAAACTGCCCTAATAATCCATATTTTTGAGTTTCTTTACTAAAATGGGAATCAATCTCTTGTGTGAGCTATTTCAGGCCCTTTTCTTTCCATGCAAAGAATATGGAGCTTCTCCTACCATCTCATAACTTATATGTAAATCTTTGACTTACATACAGATATTCCAGAATAAAATGGCACTGGGGAGCATCATAGCACATCACTTACTTGTTGGCAAATACAAAGTAATGATCTAATGTCCTATAGGGAAGTTGCATGAGACAAGATTAAGCTCATTTTTATTAGTCCCTGGATTTTCTTTATAGATAAAATGGATAATATTAGATAATAACAGGAAGTACATGAAAATAAACAAAACATTTCATCTTATTTTTCTTTTAGACTCACTTTTCTGCTGTAGCATTTAAATAGAGTTAATCAGTTCCCTCCAGAGCAAAGGCAAGTACTATGACAGAACCACACAGCTCAAGGGATGTTCAGCAAACACATTCAATCAACGCTTGCTCCTTCTGGAATAAACAGGATGTGCCTCTGCATCAGATTTAGCCATTGTCTACTGTTTGAAGCGTATGGTAGTTTCTGTGTATGCCATAATATGATTTGGATTGAGGAGAAAAGGCCATTAGGGTTATTCTAAAACTGTAGTGCTATGTCCAATTTTTAATATAACGAAGATCACCTAATTTACATCTGAAAACCTGCATCTACTGCAAATGAGCAAGTTAAAGAATGCATGTGCAGGGCTAGAGCAATGGTGGGAAGGCAGATTTAAATGTACTGAGCCAAGCTTCCTATTCTGTATGAGCATACTAATTATTAGTACTAGAATAAGGGTTTCATTAAGCAAATGAATAAAATCTTGAATCAGAAAGAAGGGTAATACTGTGATAAATGCAGACATCTCAAATTTAATTATAATGGAAAATAGCAAGCTTATGAGCACAAATAGCATTTGCTGGCACAATGGGCTGATGTGTCATTTTAGGAGAAGATTGTGGTAGATAAGCAGTTTAGTCATAACATACATTAAAGAAAGGATTAATGCAGTGAACATTTGAATAAACAGGTGTCAATTAGTCGTCTTGATTCTGTAAACCCCCACAGAAATTTCAAATTTCAGCACACTTCAGCAAAATGAACATCTCATTTAAACTGGTAGGATTGCCCAAATTCTCCTAATTAACTCTGTATTCTTCATTATTTCAGTAGATTGTAAGGTAGTTTTGAAAATATTTGGAACCTTCCTGACCTGTCACTTCACATCTCTGAAACACATTAAGGAAAGATAACACAGGGCCATTCTTGCTTCCAGAAACATAGATTCCTTTCATCTCTGGAGCCAAATCATGCAATTCCAATTTCCCATTAATAAGATAGCTTTCAGAGAGTTATTTGCTAATTATCCTCAGTAGGATTTCAGCAGATGAAAAACATATACAGAAAAAAAAAAAAAAGACAGAATTCTCTAAGAAATGTAGCATTTTAATACATAGCACAGTACAGGAATACACCTCACAGATTCTTGGGGATGCTTCAACTCTGGCAACCCAGGAGTAACACTTGGTTGTGTCAACTGCTCCCCAGGCAACAGAGCAGCCAGGGTCCCTTACACTCTGAAATCACCCAGCACTACACAGGATTTTAAAATAAGGTTATTTTTACAAAACAGCATATTTAAGTAACTACTTGTCAGATGTGGGAAGAGGCACAAAATATAAGTGCGATGTCTAAGGGTTGTGTGTCATTTATTAGCGATGGGAATTTCCTTCTCTTTTATTCTGCCAGCAGAGCTGATGACAGGCACAAGAGAGATTTTTGCACTTGTTATGACCAAGGACCAACCCTCAAACAAGGCAATATTTCCACGCCATCTATTCCCAAACGGCAATGCCTGAGTGTGAATTTTCCCTCATAAACCTCCCTGCTAAAAACTCCTTAATTGTGCACTTCTTACGGCGATGTTTACTTTTGATAGTAAACTCAATCAAGAAGCACGTCCATACAAGTGAAATAGCACTTTAGGCCATCTGACTTTGAGCAATATGATGGTGCTTTTGTAACACACAGCCCTTTCTGCCAGATACATAAAGTATTAGCAAGACACTTATCACTAAGTAAATGCATTCATCTTGTCAGGCCAGCTTGAACCCAGGTATGCAACGTGTATCTTGCAATTCACATCTCACACAAGGATGTCAGCAACACCAACAAGTCCACCTTCCTATTTGCTTGTGATCCATGAAATGATGATTGACAGATGAATTCAAATTTGAGGATTTTTATGTATGTGGGCAAGGTTACAGATTCATCACAATGTTCAGGACTTGAAGGACAACAGTTAGTATGCTATCTATATGCTTTATGCAATGCTGTAGAAAGAAATGCATTAAGTTGACTTAACATAGTGCTCAAAGGGGCTTTAAAAAAGTTGTTTCCATGAAAGCTGCACAAGTAAATAAACAGCCACTCTTAGATAGAATGTGCTCAAAAAAATCTGCCTTTTTTCAGCCTTGCAATTATAACTATCCCTGCTTTGTGGGCTTTGTTTCACACTCCTTTGCTTCCTTCACAAAATGTAAGCCACAATTTAATCGCTGGATTCTCATGTGACCACCTGACACAAAACTCATTCTGTGTTTTGAGTTACTACATGCCCACCAAATGCAGCAGTATCTATATCCAGTAAGTCCCACCCAAACTAGTACTCCACTGATGAATGAGACATCTGTAACCAGCATGGATGAGCCAGGAAGAGAGAACTGCCAGACTCATCGTAGCAGCAGCACGGTATTATTCTTTCACTGACACCCTGCTAACCAAAATATGGTGCAGTTTTGGCTGCAGTTCTTGACTGACTTACTGCCATATCCTCCTCCATTATTTCCAAGCCATAGTAATGCTGGGTTTGTTCCAGGGTCTTCCCCATCCAAAATCTGAGCAGCACTGTGCCATGGCTTGATGGAGTACAACTGAGATAAGCAAAACAACACCTCAGCTACCCATCCAGCAGTCAGAAGGATGATTCATAATATAATAATGAAGACAACTCTGAAAAGGTAAGCCCTACATGGTTTTAAAACAGTTTTGCAGCAAGTCTGCCTCTCCTATATATCTGATACTCAGGTGCTGAAATGACAAGTGTTGGCTGTTGCCTTTTATTCTATAGAAACAATTGTTACACAGATACTAGCCTGTAAAACACCTAAATCTAGGAATAAAACTTCCTACAATGTTTACAATACTAACATTTAATGAGTTTTTACCTTCATATAGGCAATCCATCAGTATTTCTTTTCTTTAGATAACTATAGTCATGGACACTACTGTTAAATTTTGTCTACTCAAATATGGAACAAATCCAGAAAAATCAAAGTTAAAACAGCAGCAGTTTGCTACTTGTTGCCAAAGAACCTCAAAGGATTTCCTAAACCAAAACTCTGAATGAGAGGTGAGAAAAAATAACTGACTTGTAACTATCAATCTTCAGTGAAGGTCTTTCACTGGCTAAGACTTCAGACAGTTGATGACAGCAGCAGGTAGTATACTACAAAATGAAGATGAAATCCTGGTTCCAAAGCCAGTGCCAAATTCCAGCAGTACTTTGGAGCAATTCTTACCCCTTCTGACTCAGTTTTTGAACTGTCACTTGAGTGGGAGGCGTGAATTGAGGAAATGTTTTCACGCGCTTCCTCATTTAGCCATTTCTCCATAACATACATTGGCAGAGCTCAGAGAAAAAACATGCTGCAGACTGTTCACCACTTTCTGAGTGAATTACTCAGCTTTTTAGCTAAGCCAACGTTTGTACCTCCCAGAGTTTCCAGAAATGCTGAAGGCTACAATTCTTACTCTTCAGCACAAAGACACAAAGCCCAGGCCCTTTCTACTGCCACATTTTTGCAGGTACCTCATCACATAGGTACATGAAATCTATTAAACTTCAAGTTACTAGTGAAAGGGAAAAATGGTTTGAAGACTTTGTAACACGAAGAAGGAACACTTATACTTACTAAATGAAATACAAATTACCTTCGTAACTTCACTGTTTATCATAGGTTAAAATTTACAAAAACTTGCACAGGCTGGGGCTGTCCATGATGATTGCTTAGGCCAGGAGATGGCAGAATAATCTCCAGCATCCTATTTCCAGCTCTGCTTACTTACCAGTTCTGTGTCTTCAAAGAGTATGATACTAAATGTATGATATAAAGATCCCTGTAGGGTCCCATCAACTAGCTAAGTTTTGGCCATCTTCTCAGAATTCAGCACAGACAGAACAAGAAACACCAATTTTGTCTTTAAAATGTTTACACAAAAGGTGACAAAACATCAGAATTCCTTGTCTGAGAGAACAAGTTGTTTGTATTCAAGTACAAGGTCAGCCTGGTGGGCAGGAAGCAAAGGGTATAACGCTGTTAGGTAAATGTAGGTGGAATGGGTACACAGGAATTCAATCTCAGTAGGTGGAAAAGTCATGAAGGAACTAATCACTAAACTTAAACTCTCTTATGAGGGTTCTCACGATATGGCATTTTTCAATACAGTTTCTTGGGCTATGTAGAATAAAGAAGGTATTGAGGAAAAAAATGGTACAAACAACAGTAGCCAAAACCTGGTCTGGTTAGCACTTGCAGGCAAGAACAGCCCCAACCCCAGCTGGAGGGGTTTGTGACAGGACCAGCACATCACCAGAGATGAGCTCCCAACACTCTGGCTATCAGTTAGGAGGGGGAGGGGGCATGCATACTGCTGTAGATTCAGTAATAAAAGAGTATTTTTAAATTTGAAGTTATATATAAATATTTTGTATTTGTCTAATCTAGTGGGCTATCTATTGTATTACTGATACCAAATCTTAATGTACAATTTACTAATTGCCATTTAATTACATGCCATTAGAAAATCAACAAACCTCTTTGATCTTTGCTTGATTTAATCCATATTAACTGGGAAGGTTTTCCTGCAACAAGCATTAAAATCCAGTGTTACAGCAAGAAGCCCAGAAGTCACTAGCGCCTAAATAATTACCTGGACGTCCACAGCTAAAAAGTCCCTTTTAGGCTGCAATATCTACTGGGAGCTCTAGAGGATACAGCATCTCCTGTCAGGTCAGAGCTCCCCAGATACACTACAGCCTATGCATGCAAATCCCAGGCTATCCCTGTGTTGCCATATGTCATTGTACTAACTAATTGAGGCTTTTTATTTCTGTTCTCTATTCACAGGGTACGTTGCAGTGGTTGGGAAAGAGGCCATACTGTAATAAACAAAAATCAGAACTTATTATGGTCATTTTTGGGAAAGCGTTAATTTTAAGTACAATGCAATATCAAGGATCTTTGGGATATCCACAGTTTGAGACAATAACACTTTGCATAACATCCATTATACATAGAGTCTGCAGAAATGTATTTAAATGGATCTGTAATCCTATTACAGCTGATATTATTCAAAAGGTAAGCATAATGAAATTAGCAGAGATTTATATATAAGTAAAGCAGAAAAAAATAAAATCCAAATAAATTTCAGATGTAATCCCTTCCAGTAGGTCAAATTACTTAGGTTTTTTAGTTAGACTGGTTTGGTAATTGCCAGCCTTCCTGCAAAATGTTGACAAAACAAAACCAAAAATAACAAGCAGTACACACAGCATTGGTTTCTCAAGGGACCCATATATGTGTTGATGCATGACTGCAAGATGAATAATTCAGAATCTCCCTATCTGAAAATGGTTTTTGCATAACTAAGGTCTAAAAGTCCATACATTCATCTTTCTTAACAGCAACAACCGTAAATTCTGAGATTCCTTATTATCATTAGATTTAATGCTTAGAATGTGGCTTTATATAGGCAAAGGACAAGGATCTGCCCACGCTCTGCATTTTCTGGACAAATCATTCAATAGCTTTTCTTTAAAATGCATTCTCATGGTATTGATCTCTGAGGTGTGTCACATTAAAAATGCACAATTTAAAACACTTTCAGGGAAAACAGCTAACTAAAATGGTAAAAGGGAGCTTCTAGTTGAACAACAGCACAAAGTCTGCCAGCAGACAATGACATGCCATTTTGTGTCACATAACTGATGAATCTGAACAAACGAGGCATATACCACAACACTGTTCCTACACAATTCTCAAATAGATTTTCAGCTGATTATTAGCACAGGATGTCCAATTATTGCTTTGCTTTCAACTATTTTTTGTAGCAGAAAATGTATTTATGCTTCCAATTCAAATGATTCCATAAATATCAGGTTTTTTCCAAGAAGAAAGAGTCACAGCACAATCTATAGATGAAATATCCCATAACCTTTCTTAAGTGATCTCTCTAATATTAAATAAGGTTAAGTGAGCCTCACTGAATGATTCTGTCAACATATCTGTCTTGTGTTTGTGACTTTGGTGATCGTCAGCAGAGTTGACTAGTAATAGGGCAACTCAATACACATGCATTACAAGGTATTACTCTATTAGTAAAAATACAAAGCCCAAATATTAAAAAACAACCAGCGGTTGTTATCCTTAAATTGCACATCAGTAATCGAGGGTCTACCTAGATAACTCCCATCAGATTTTTCAGGATATAAATGCATTAAAAGAGTACATACTGAAAAGTACCGAGGTTACTTGTGTCAGATTGATTGATACCAGACCTCTAAACCCACAGCTTAAGTTTGAATTCATAGCTACTCCAGAACTGAAGCACACATTGATCAACAAATACACATGACTTTGTGCAAAGCAGAACATGATTCAGTAAAAAACAACCTGAGATACTGCCAGTTACTGATTTCAGAGCTTTGCTGAAGATATATCTGGAGAACCACTGTTGTCCTAGTGGACCTTTGATATTAAAACAGTGGTAAGGACACATAAAAGGAGTCAAACATCTTTCTGTGCATGTATAGGAAGAACCACACAAGGAAATACACGTCAAGGAGTTGAAACACACTTGCTCATAAACCTTATAAAAAGTGATCAACTGAATAGATGCAATGAGAGAAAGTTTCCAACGTAGCTTCAGATTTCCTCATTTACAGGTAATGTGTTCAGGAGATGTTGGAGCTAAGGAACACAGGAATGTGGCCACAGTTACCCTGCTGGGAGAAAGGCCACTGTTGAGCAACAGGACTGAATAGCAGCAGTAGCTTTCCTTAGGCCAAGGTCTGTATAAAGTTAGGCCACAGACCAAGTATGCTTTGCAACCATCAGTAAGACTATACTGTATTATGCTATAAATGGTATTTCAAGAACACTGAATAATTTATACCACGTAGCACTTGTACTTCCAAATGCTAAGACATCAGAAGGCACTATTCCAGGATACGAAATAAGAACGGCCTAAGTTGGAAGGAACTGTTCCCCTTAGGCAAAATATTAGCTATCAAAAACGTGAGATTTTCCAGTCCTTCTAAATGCTTTCAACTTGCAAAAATCAAAACTAGAGAAGCTCATGCTATGATGTCACTAATACAGCAAAGCACATAGTCTGAACGGTCCCTTTAGAGTCTTAAAAGACAGCAAAAATAGCAAATCTTCATCTCTGAACCAAATCTTACCTTTATACAAGATTCCTAAAGCTAGATATATATATATTTTTAAAGATAAAACGTTACTATTAAGAAACCAAAACGTAAAGTACTTGTAATAACTTAAAATTCTCTAGTAAAAACACTGCATTTGGGAGGAAAAAACATAGGAGAGAAGCATTCTCATGTTGCAGCTCTGGAAACAATATCCAGGTTTGTCACAGAATCCGAACAGTATCAAGAACATAAAATACTCTTCAATGAGGAGAACTTTCAGCCCTTGCACATTGAAACCTTCAAGCCCACTATTTTCACAGCAAAGAATTGTTCACTTGATATGAAACTTCACAATGGGCTTTTGATTTATTTCTGAAAACAACTCCTCTCTAATTCAACAAAATATTTTAAGTAATGGAATTTTTTAAGGAAATTTTCTAGCAGAAAGCCTTATGTCAGACATCTCTGAGCCACTGATTACAACATGAGAGTTTTAAGTTTCTCTATAATCCCATTATGGAATTCCACGTCACTTCAGAAATTTCCACACCATTTATTTCAGCTGTCTTTCTTATTCTACATCCGTGCACATCGTTTTAAGGAACAATGAAATAATCAGTACTCCCAAAGAAGTCCTCATTTCAACTCAAGCTCACCATTTCCAACACTGACTTAACCAAACCTTTTCATATGAATGATTTGTTGCATAATTAACATTAATTATCAGATGAAATACATCAGACACCTCAAAAGTACCTCTGATATTCTTGCTGTTCTAACAGCAGTGCATCCTACCCAGCTGACACGTAAAGTGTGAAAGCTGAGGGTGTAGAATTCCACAGTGGTAGCACCTTCAGGTTCTGACACAAACACGGTTTAAATCTGTTCATTTATACACTACCCCACCTGTTAAAATTGCTCAGTGTTTTGAGCTTCTACAAATGTAACTCCTGGAATAATTTTTAAAATTACATTTTCCCTCCACTAGATTGCTTCAAAGCAGAGATATAAATGCATAAGATACCTTCTAAATATTGCATTGGAAATAATGTTGCCGTTTGTTTCCTCCTTTCAAAAACCAGTGCACATTTAGGACTACTTTTTGGTGAGCCCCACTATACTTACAATTGGAAGTACCCATGAGCCCTATTACTATCCTCTGCTTTACATATATCCTATCCTATTTATCTGCTGTGTGTTTGAGAAGTAGAATATCCGTGTGTAGATAACTTGGGCATTTGTTAGTGGACATGTTAGAGCTCCCGGTCTTGGTATGAAGATCAAACCCAGTGAAGACACAACACGGTAATAAACCCCAACTGCATGAACCGTTCAAAACCCCTCACAGCAGCAGGTCAGGGATCCTCTAGCGTGGAAGTTCGTGGTACCTACTTTCCCATTTGTGTCCAATTGCTGCTTCACAGATCCCCTGCTTGGTGAGGTAAAGGCCATATTCCTCTTGGCACTTCAGTTGTGAGTCCATGGTTGCTCCTGCTGTGTTGTGTGTGCTGACTCGCACATTTGGTGCAGGATATGGAAACAGTCATGCTGTGACCAGCAAATAGTCAGGGACTGGGGAGGGTACAAGCACTGGATCCCCTTGTGTGCTTTCCTAGCTACAATGGTCCTGCCAGAAACATGGCCTGAACTATATGACTGGATTGCCCTCCAGGCAATTGAGTTGTCTAAGCATGAACTGCCAAGGAAAGTGGCATCAACATCTTCTCCAAGTTAGTGGAGAGACTGAACAGCTATTAGCTCTGGAGTATGAAGCTGTAGCATTGCAGAGTAAAATGAGAGAGGTGGAAAAGGAGGTTAGGACTTCATAGGATGTTAAGTTAATCATGTAAGAATTACTACTCAAGTAAAGCAATTTTACAGACTGCACAGCACTGAAGAACAGCTGGTGATGCCACGAAGGTGCAGATCA
The DNA here is from genome assembly GCA_013399175.1 of Odontophorus gujanensis. Classification (NCBI taxonomy): domain Eukaryota; kingdom Metazoa; phylum Chordata; class Aves; order Galliformes; family Odontophoridae; genus Odontophorus; species Odontophorus gujanensis. Next base: position 961,716 of record VXAB01008517.1, read on the forward strand.
CTGGAAAAATGTGAGGTTTTGAGTTCCGTAAGTACATACTTTTACCACAAAGCCTTCATGAGATCCCAAGCAATGAGATGGAAATATCTGGAGTGAATTCTTGGACTCTGAAGTTGAGTTTGAGTTGAATTCAGGTGCAGAAGCTGCAAGAGCACAACCCCTCATACCAACAAGCGGGCAGCAGGAAGGGCAGAGATCATACACACTTAGATCCCAAAAGAATGAAGGGAATTTTTAAGAGTGAGGAAAGAATACTGATGTGGGTTTTTCAAGCTTGGGATAGTGGTGCTGCAATCTATATACTTATTAATGGGTGAAAAATACCTAGTAAGTCGTGTTGCCAGTGACAACCAGGTACAACAGGGATATACTCAATTACAAAATATCAGAGACCCTGATAGGAAGGATGGTATTGCACCCATGCTACCAGTGGTTATATACAGCAGTTCTAACAGCATATGGAGAACCTGTCAAATGAGTGTTGTCCCTCAGAAACTGGTGTACAATGGAAGTTGTCAGTTCAGTGCAGCAGATGGGGATGGCTCACACATTAACTTACAGGATCCAATCCAGAAAGGGTAGCAATAATGAGAGGTATTGATGTGCAGATTTTCAGGGGGAGGTCAGCTCCATTGCTTCCTTTGATTGCCCCAGCAGTCACAAGTGCTACTGGGAACGTGGGTGCCCTAGTAAACACCTTGAGGGAACTGGGGACATAATTTCAGGCCCATCTGTGTGGGTGGTGGATAAAGGAAAGCTGGCAAAACCTAAAGGATTTTTATCATGAGTGATGAGGAAATAAATATGAAATTATCTTGTGCAAGTCACTGCCCCGCAATCAGAAGAAATAAGCATCTATGCAAAAATATCTTCTCATTTCTGTCCTACCTTCTACCTCACAGCAAAGCACTACCTAACAAATGCCAATCAGCAGAAATCAGGGTTCAGCAGATCCCGTCAAACTGCAGCTTTTTACAGTGATGAGGACAAATGCCCCTACATTCCTCTAAATACGAAGTGGTAGTTTGGAGGATATGGGACCTGAACCTACTGCATTACATAGTAATATTAATGATGAAGAAACCACATTACAAATTTATGGCTAAGGAGGCAGGGAGGAAATCCCACTCCCACCCTCTAAGCTAACATAGAGATCACAATTTCAGCTAAAATAAAAATGTAATAAATGCAATGTTCAGTAATCAGGAAAGTTCAAAGTGTGATATTTAAGCACTCAAATAAAGCAGGTTCAGGTCCAAAACAAATGGTCATCTGTGAAAAAAAAAATAAAAAATAGGGAGAGGGAAGTAAAGGAGAGCAGGGAGAAAGAGAGAAAGGCAACATGCAGTTCCTTTGAGTTTTATAACCTCTAAAATAGTATCTTAAATTATTAAACACGTAATTTGAATCCAATGGAATTTTTATCCTAAATGCCATTTCTTCACAAAAGATTTTTCTGTTTTTTCAAAAGTTATTTTTTTCAATATTTGCTGTGGGCATTAAAGAAAAAAGAAAAAAAAAAAAAAAAGGAAAATTTAAAAAATGACCAGAGGAGACAAATCATCC
>VXAB01008517.1:971437-1023021 GCA_013399175.1 Odontophorus gujanensis
TTGCTTATCCGCTTCCCCTTTATTTGAAGAAAAGCTTTTTTTTTATTTTTTTTTTTTTTTTAGTGTACATCCAGAGAACACAGGATAGTAACAGATCATGCAGGAAAGTTGGAAGAAAGACTCAGGAATACTTTTTCCTGAGAAGGCTGATTTGCAAATGAAAGATAGTGTTTTATTTAAAGTTATCTTGCCTTCCTCAGTCTCCAGATATTTGGCTTCCATCTTTACCAAAGATTTAAGATAATCCTTATTTGAACAAAACTAATTCCACCCAGTCCCACTGCCCTTTCAATACTACGTAACAAAGACTTTCCATCTTTAATTTGAATAGTTTGACCACTTGACAATACAGTGGACTGATGGGATATCAAAATGTAAGAACATAAATCAAAGATCAGAACTGTAGACCTTCACCTCTCTGTATCATTATCTCAACAGAAAGAAAAGAAAAAGTATTTTTACCTATTTTTATTTTAGACTAATATCTGTGCAACATTTTCAGTCACTACAATAACGAGCTGACCAAACCACATACAGAAATCCATCCACCACCACACTGGAAAAGCACAGCAGTTTGACAGAGGGTAATGGGTATCTGTTACAGTTTATCACCTGCAATGATAAATAATATTTTCAAATGAAATATTAGATTAATTTATAAAACTGCATTTTTTACAAGATTAGTATTATCTTGACTCTTAAAAACTGCCATAGCATGTAACAAATGGGAGTTACAAGACAATTAGTTTTGTGATCTTGCTGGTGGCATTTTCAGAAGTACAATGTCCTTTCATTAACAGTGGATGAGGAACCTTTAAAGGGGTAGTGCCATCTACTGAAACACCACTCTTTCTTATCCCAGTTTTCTCCACCACTCCATACACACCCTCAGCCTTACAGAGGCACTCAATTCCCACCCAGTACTATCAGTGCATCACTAGCATTGGCAAATAGAAGCACATTTGTCAGCCAGCCAACAGTATTTACTGGAACATGGCAAAGATCTGCCAGGAGCTATACTTGATAGCTGCATTCTAAGGAAGCAGGTATTACTCTTGTGATTATTTCACTGTAAAAGTTCTTCCTGCAGTGCAGGCATAACAAAACAAGTTGAGTCATCTGGAAATAAAAATCTGTATTCAAAAGGTATTAAAATGTAATAGGCTTCAGACCTTCAGCAAAAGCAAAAGGAAAGCACTGCTACTGATAAATCACAGTGAGTAGGTGCAAGCACCAAGCACTACCAATCCCCCTAGTAAAGCAGAACAGTTCTGTTATTCAAAAATTGAGATCAGGTACAAGTTTTATATTTGGATGTCTACTAAGTTAAAATAAATGAACATTTGAAAATTCTGGCAGAAGTAAAGAAAACAGTAACTTTTAAGGCTGTTTCTTCAAAGGGCAGACATACAACCAGTTATTTGGCATATCACATAGCTAACAGACTTGTGCTAGGGAATCATTTTAACTCAATTTCGTACAGAGAAAAATTAAACATTCTTATGCACAACAGTTAACTTTGATGACATCAGTGAACACAATATCCCTTCTTTTTCTAAATATTTTCATCTTCTTTCAGACAATCCGTATAGTTATTCAACTGCAGGCAAGGGACAGCTGTAGAGCACATCATTCCCACACCAGTCAGCTGTTACCAAGTGCTTTGCCTAAAGGCCACCCCATTAAGTGCTCACATCATGTTCCCATCCACAAAACAGTCTCTAGCTACACCTACCTCTAATGGCACTAGGTAATCCCCTCAGGGACATGCACAAGATGCCTGACACCAGCCCAACAACTTAACACTGCCTCGTTGTCTACCTTACTCATTTCTATATTGTACCTTGCTACCCGATTGTATTCTTATAATAGAAACCTAAGCAACAAATGCAAAGTTGCCTTTAATGAAAATCTAGCAGAGCTCTGACAGCAACATTGAAGACAAAATTTTAAGTGTGTTTTTTTTCTGATATCATATAAGCGTGTATTAGAATAATGTAGGATTTATATAATGTGGTACATGTTAAAAAAAAAAACCAAAAGCCTCTGAATGACATCAAACACATAAGAGGACAGGGGTCAGAATCATGATTTTTACACTAAATAGCTTAGCACACTTGAGGGTTCCTCATTCTTTATGAAATGATTTTACTACTAATAGCTTTCCCTTAATATATCAGGACTAAAGTTCCTGAAGATCATCTTTTCTCAGCAGGAAGGATCATGAAAAAACCATTTAGACCATGAAATCACTAAATTTCAAAAATGAACAGACTTTTATATCTTAACAGTTAACACTGAAAACTGATCTCAGTTGTTTCAATAAACATCCACCACAGCAACAATTTTTAAGTTTTGTGTACTGTTTAAACATGCAGATGCAGATCACATACTGTAACTATACTACCCTGGATTTCACAGGTTTCTGTCACAATCTGCCTGTCAGATCAGTAAAAAATTTCATGACATGCGAAGCATTGCAGATTTTAGACCTACACTTCTGTTCAACAGTTATCAGTCTTGAACTTGACACCCATATGCTATTTTCTCCTACCAAGAATGTCACTTGGAGTTTTGTATGCCTAAAAAAGACTGGTCCTTCTTGCTTCTCATTTCATTTTCAGTGAATGAAAACTGTATTTTGCTGCTTTGAAGTACAGTCTGACCTGCACAAAAGGTTATCTTTTGCCAGTGCTGCACAGGTAATTGATTTTTTGTCCTTTAGATCTTCACATACAGACTAATATAAGGCCAAGCTCTGCTTTCAACTGCATTTATGCAGCTATAATGAGGACAACAGGGCTACACAAGTGTCACCAAAATCAGAACTCTACCTTAAGAATGTAAGTTGTATGTTTCTTTAACACTTCTGGGAGTCTACAGTCCTGAAGCATCTGTCTATTTGTATCTGATATAATTAAAAAACCTGAGAAATGAAAAATGAGGAATTTGCATATATTATCACACAATAGTTCTACTCAGTATTTAGCCTTTACTTGGTTTTAAGTTTCTGAATGCTGTTATCTTAAAACGTAACTTTCTGAAAATACACTCAAATCTTCAGGAGTGAGAAATGCAAGCCAGTACAGCTCACAGAAGAGAAGGCACCAAGACTTTCCATGTAATTGGGGATCCTAGAGAATTTTGCTTACGTACCCAGCTGACACTCTGGCAAACAGGCCTGAGTTCAGAACGCCCAGCATTTTTCCAAAATTCACTGAGCTTTAAAAAAATGTTGAATTGGATATCCAAAATAAAGAGCCTCAGAGTCATGAGCCTTTATCTATATGTTCTATTAGCAGTATTGCTCACGGTTGTGTCCAGAGTATACTATTGTGCTTACTATAAAAAGTAAAAAAGGGAAAGTCCTCATACATTTAGCTTTTCAAACAACATTAGGAGACGCCACTGGGAAAATGATGTATCATTAATAAATTAATACAGACACCCCCCAACTCAATTGTATAGGTATTTTGCCTGAGATGAGGAATGAAACATTACACAAATAAATCTACATCCGAGCATCCAGAGGACAGCTTCACTTGGCTCAGTTTGTCCCACATAACTCCATTTTCTTTGCATCAGAGGTGCATAATGGGAGAAGAATCAGCAAACATCCTACAGCAAGCCCAAATGAGATCTGATGGCTCAGGTTAGTTACCTGAATGAAAAAAAGCAGACCTGGATCCAAATTTGCTAAGATTCGTAAGCACTTGAATGTAGGGAATCTGAACTAGCATGAACCATTTTGTCTGTGATGAATAACCTAAAACTTCATTCTCCATGCATTTCAAATAGCATGCTTCTCTAATTTCAGTACATGTAAGTTTGCTTTAATAAAATAACTTCTCAGTAAGTTGCGTTGAAACACAAATGATTTTGTGTAGAGCACCAGTATCTTCACAATTTCTTGCAATGTCTTATCCATAGTCCAATAGCTAATTCTGTGAAGTACTTCCACTTTCAGATTCGTGTCTACTAAGTTTGCATCCAAAGCAATAAACAGATGAATAGAATTCACATTCTCGAAATAATTATTACACCAGACTGAACACTTACCAGGATAAAACTTAAAATCAGAAACATACCAGTTGCACTAAAGTTTTCAGTTAAATACTACACAGCTAAACCCTCAAAATTATTATCTAGAAAGTGATCTGAAGTGAGCAATCTGTAAAGCTACCAGGACAAATTCAACAGTCTGGTAGCTCTCTCAGCATTTTGCAAATACTTCAATATCAACGTTTCCTGTGATGCATTCACTGGCAGAGCCTATTCAAGCCTGCTCCAGCCACACTGGGAAAGGCTGTGAGCAAGTTCCTTCTCAACAACTGCTCTCCACAAAGCAGGCATACATTCTAAATCAAGCTCTGACTAGAAATCTACCCAATCTCCGACTACAAAGAGAGCTTTTAGTGCAGAATTTGGTCTGTACATAGTTTTGATATATTGATATGACTGCTCCATTCATAGGGAAACAATTTTATCAGTTTTAGCTAATCAAATCAAAAAGATGAATGAACAGATTGCATTCTGTGAATCACAAGTCTAAACTGGACAAGAAATACCAGATAGAATGTGAGCTTACTTTCTCCTTTTGTAGTATTATTAGAGACTAGGTCACTGGGTAGAAATTAAACTGTAAAAGCAAAAGCCATATTTGCATATCTTTCTAAGTTAGACTTTAGTAAAGAAATGTGAAGACACTAAGAATAATGAGTTTCAAAGCACAGAAGCTCCATTCCACCTGTAGCAATCCTTCATCCTCTATTATAACACTGAAATGAGGCTCTCTAGGAACTTACAGTACTGCAGCTACAGAAAGAAGTTGCAGATGTTACAAGGTGATTTAGATTGCAGCATTACAACACACACAAATACGCACTAAAAATGTTTTATTGTCCTAACATTCTTCTCTTGTATTACTGTATATCAGAAAGACATAATTATATTAACATGATTACTCCAGTACTTACTTGCCATGCTGAGCAACAAGCCAATGTTTATTTCAGTAATTTTTATCATGCCTAGGTTCCATTTATGACTATACATTTAAAAATTTAAGTCCACACGATGATAATTCTACAGCAAGGATATTTCAGGCAACATTGAAATGAAAAGTGAAATCAACTTATCTGTCAGGCATTGCTCAGTATCTGAACATAAACATATTGCACAAAACCCACAAATGTCAGAGTATGCATAACTGATCATAAGCAAGCCTAACTTACAGTCACTGCAGACATCATAAGGCTCTACTGACAACAATGATTTTACAAACTGAAGTATTCAAGGACTTTATAGAATCCTTGTGCAACTATATGCTTGCAAGCAATACCTTCAGCAGCACCCAGAGATCAATTACTGCCCAGTGCAGGTGTTACATTTAGAGGCAGGAAAGCAGTATTTAGAGAACACTGAAGCTTCCAAGTGGTCTTTTAAAAGTACAGCATTTCTGTGGTAAGATTAACTATATTAAATGCCTGATGGCAAGAAAGTAAAAAGCTGATCTTACTGTCTTTGTAGGTTTTACATTCTCAACATCAGTTGAGAATGAAAGATAACAATTTCACTTTCCTCTAAGCAGTCATTTTGTCCCAGACCCTACTAGCCTAATTTGACCTTCTAAACACAGAGAACAAACACAGTTTTGATGCATGCATCAACAATTCCCCTTTTCCGTTCCAGTATTTAAAGTCACAATAGCCCATCTTAGAGAGAACAAATACCATACACCTGTTTTGTGACAATTATAAAATACATATGTAAGAATATCATCAACTTTAATTGATACTCATTAAAATTCTTTAACAAAACACATTCAGTAATTTGCTATAGCTTCACATCCCACCAGCAGGTCCTTACAGTAACACATCAAGCACCACTGGGCACTGTAGAGTAGTAGAAAGATGTCATGAAGAGACACACACAGACCCAAATGAGACCCACAGTCCAGCAGTCATCCTACTCTTTCCTATAACTCAGTACACTGTGGAAATGTTGTTCAGGTCTCCTTGAGAGTAAATCTAATACAGAGAGGCAGACTATTAGAAACAGAACCAAGTCTAGTAAAGAGTACTTGGTTGAACAAGATTTCTTCTTCCCATTCTGCACGCTGACCATGCAACAAGTATTGTTCCCCTTTGAAGTCTTCCATTTCCTGATCTGCATGTATCAAACAATTCAGTTCCCAAGCCAAGCATCTTTGTTACATCAACTGCAGCTGCAAAAGCAGTGGTGTAAGTTATATTTAAAAGAAAGTATTCTAAGGCCTATGAAAGCATAAATCAGATATTTACATAAAGACTTTGTATGGAAATCGTAAAGAGTAGTGAGGATACAGCCAGGGTAGCAAGAGAACAGTCAGTGCAGTCACACAATTAGCACAGCAGGTCCCCATTTTTCACTGAAATAGAACATCAGGGATATGTTGCTAACACCTTACCATTACAGACAAGAGGTAAAAAGGAAATGGGATGCTTTAAATAGCTGGTGTTTGCAAAGAATTGGCAGTGTCAGACACCCCAAAGTGACAACTAGTCATTTATATCAAACAGGTCACAACTCTGATAAGCTCCCAAATCATGGACTGGCTAAAATGGAACCTGCTAAAAGGGCAGTAAAAAGGATTGAGCTCAGCCAGTGTAAAACAAACTGAGTAGAACTGCAAAAATGACATGGGGAAGCAAAATGATTCTAGAAGAACGACCATATTTTCTTCAAATATTAAAAAGATTTAAAATTAAGAATATCAAAAGCCCTAACAATACCTCAACTGCTTCCTCCTTTGCTCTTCACAAATTCAGTCCCTTCAGATCACAAGACTCCAAAATCAGTCACATATTAACAACTGACTTCAGCAGTTCAATGACCATCCACTCCAAGTGACAGTATTTGCAGGCAGGGACAGTCTTTGTTATTGTTAGGTTGTTTTCCTGGGTTTCTGTTTCTAAAGAGTTTCTAAACACTGTATGAACACCACAAATAAGTAAAACAAAATAAAAACCTTTCATACAACCTAACAGAAGTACCAATTTTTTTGAAAGATCTTTCTAAAAGAAATTGCTTTATTGTCCATTTTGTGCTTTTATTTAGTAAGTCTGATAAAAACTTAAAGTAAAGCTATTTCTCAATATTCCCTAAGATTATATTGTTCTACAGCACAGCTGCTTCAGAACAGAAGACAGACTAGTGCATTTTCATGAAGAAGAAAATGAAAATTAAATTGTCCTGTTTTTTTTTCTTTTTGTCAATATTCAAAACCTTTTCACAGTGCTAGATTCTGCTTATAAGTGTTCCTGCACTTTTCTCTGGTTTTTGAGCCCAGCTACTGTACCTGTGTTTCTATAAAAATTGCTCCAAGTAATATATGTTGAGTTTTCAGAGACCATTTGGTCAGATTCTAATAATCTCTCCTGGGAGCTGACACCAACTTCTAGCAGCAGGTCGAATGCTGTAGATTAGGATAATAAAACACATGCTGCTGCAGCTTCAAACACAGGAAAAAAAGACAAAATCACAGCAAAAAAAGCAAGTCTGTCTTTATCAAGCTGAAGAATCAAGGGTTTTTTTGTGTTGTTTTTTTTTTTTTTTTCCTCTCTATTCTAAGAGAGAATGTACCATTGCAAGGATTTTGATCCAGGTTCCATGTTTCTTTTTGTTTTTATGGTGATTTAGTGCATTTTGCACTAAATTTTGCACTAAACTAAAATATATTTTTGTTTACACAATGCAGCATTTTTTTCCTGTTTTGAAACAAAAGAAATACGTTTTATTTTTCAAAGTGAAGATGTTTTGGTTCAGTTTTTTTTCCAAATTCTTTGTGTAAAGGTAAAATAGACAAATGCCTTGAGAAGCACAGGAACACCAGCTGATCAAGAGGCTGATATTTCTCCTCCAGAGTAACACTGTCACAGGGTATCTGCCAGCGTAAGAAAAATATGTATTTTCTCCTTTTAATTCATTAGTCCTTCTTACAGTGTTGCAACTATGAATCCCAGGTGGATTAAGATTTATTTGACCTCTTTGGTTAAAGTCAATTCACTGCATAATGATTTTTTATGCTACTCTGTAAAATGAACAATTTCACATGCATAAATGCTAACAGGAATCAACATCTCCTGTTTCTTTCTCCGACCTTCAACAACCTTGTTCTTTGCAGAAAAAAAACCAACAGTTTTACTAATTCATAAGCACTATGCAGACACAGGCAGCCTAGAGAGAAATCTTTTCAGCAGTTGCAGAGAAAAGAAACACGAGAAAGGTTCCACAAAGATTCTGAGAACTCAAAAGAATGAAAGAAAAAAAAGAAAGAAAGAGGTGTGAAGATTTAAAATATTCCCAATACTCACTGAAAGCAGCCACTGCAAGAGCCAGTGTGACAATAATGGAGACCCAGGAAACCCACAATGCCTTCTTTCTGTAGCTTTGAGCTTCATGAGGTTTTAGCCTTGTACTGCTTTCTAGTAAACCTGATAAGCAATAAGCAAAGAGGGTATGAACAATACATTGCTCTTTTTTTAAAGGCACAGCTGTGTTAGTTCAGACCTAAATCTCGCATTCACATTCTATATTACATTTAAAATCAATAGAGAATCAAACCCTTCTCACGTTATCATGGTTAGGTGAATGAAGCCATCAAAAATGTATGAGTAAGCAAGCAAAGCACACACAAGCTGTTTTGATTTCACAAAGAAGGCAAAGCCTGCACCTCAGTCACTTAAAAGAGCACTGCAGCTGTACAGCAGTGAACGTAAATTCACATCAATATGCTTTCCACCTATACATCCACACAACGAAGGGCCCAATGCTACACTCGCTGAAATAAAAAATCGTTTCAGGAGTTCAGGATCCTGAACCTAATTAACATAGGAGAAAAACATGGGTTCAACAGTCTCCGAGAAGTAACCTACCAATGCACGGGAATATTGTGAGCATATTGCTCATCAAAGTAGAAGCAGGCACAGTTTAGAATCAAAGCTATCACACTTGAAAAGACCCCTCGAAGCACAGTGCCCTTCCCACATAGCAAGGATACAGCCCCATCCAGAAGCTGCATTAGGGACTGACTGAAGAACAATTCTGGCCTTACTGCAGAGTGAAAGTCTGTTAACAGAAGCAAACAGGACTGCTTTCTCTCGTTACTGATACTTTCAATTTGAGGAAATATTTTTTTCCCCACTTGCCTTAAATTACAGAAAAGAATTCAAATTAAAAAAAAAGAATTGCTTTAATTGGCTTTTCTTCTCTCAGCCTGAGTTTTAAGCCACTTTTCAAGATACATTCATTACCAAACAGATTCGCCTTTTATTTACCCCAGATCCCCAGATTCTTTCCTGCGTAAGATACTTGTTTCATTTAAAACATACAAACACTTCTTTTTCACCAGCAAGTTCCAACTCAAACCTGCTTAGCTGGTAAGAGAAGCTGTGATGATTTTATAACTTTGTTAATAAATTACCCCAGACATTGTGGGTGATTCTTCTCAGATGTTGATCTCGCCTGCCCCCAGTGTACACAACACCAGTTTAATAATGAAGTCTTTCATCTGGTCTCACATCCTAGACAAGGGGTAGAGAACAGGAGCTGGCAGACAAAGCAGCAGATTAAAATCTAACAGCTGAAGCTGGTAATATCCTCATCTTCCCCAGTTTTATCTCCAATCTTTTGCTACTGCCACTTTGAGGGTGGGGACAACAGATCTGCTTATGGGCATACTCCTGAATCGACACCATGCTTAGCTGAGTTTATTAACACTACCAGATATTAATTTCAACTGACTGTAATATGCTGGCTGTAAACTGCATTGGTTTTGAAATCAATGCAGAAGTGAATCAGCCATCTCTGCCTCAGGGCCAGCATGAGCCAGTGAGGGGCAGCCATCCAACGGGGGGGTTACAATTTCAGCCACCAGATTCTACTCCGCCATTTCAAGCCTATCAGAATGACCAGTTCTAATCCAGGCCTAGTTGGTCAAATTCACTTCCTCTTGGAAAACTGTATTACACTTCTTTTTATTTCAGGTAATTTCTGCACAGAAAGTGGACAGAGATTCTCTATGGGAGCTCAGAAAGACACTGGGATAATTTAATTTAATGTTGTTCCTATATCTTCAGAAAACTTAAAATACTGCCTGCCTTTTGTACTACACCCTGCCCTCTTAATGAACAAAAATGAATTATAAAGGCCTATTATGAAATGTTTGCTTCTTATTATACGAGTTATTCGTCTAATAATTGAAACCTACCAGATGACAACTTGGAAAGGTCTGAGCCCTGCACAGTACTGCACAGCCATTTCTTGCATAGTCTGCCCTCACTTGTGCAAAGGAATGTATCTGTATTTTTGCAATGTTTCACCCATATTCTGTCAGCATATATAACAATACACAGCTTAACTGCTATTTGATAGAAGGTCATTAACAAGAGATCTTGAAATAAAGAATTAATTTCTACTAATGTAATCATGCAGAAAGCATCTTATGTTTGTGGCTTTTTCCCCTTCTTCCCCTCTCCCCAGTTCAAAAACTCTAGATTAAGGCCCAAATCTTGTTGGAATGCACAATGAGGCGTTTTCCCTTAGCCAATTCAAGACTTCAAACCTGAAATAAACACAGAAGAGAATTGCAGACATCCTCACCTGGTTCACTTTTAAAACACATCCTACAGTTCTTGGCTACTGTTCACTATTACCTGGGAAGACCAACATATACAGTTGGTCAAATCAAATAACATCCAAATTAAATTGAGAAATGAATAATAAGCCCCATGGCTAGCACAGGACTTCTGATTACTATTCATATATCAAGCACGTGTCCAGTACGACAGAGACTGCAACCCTTATAAAGCAGAACCACTTCTGCCGTGCATGTGTGTACGTGTCTTTCTCTCTCTCAAAATGGCTGGAATATTCCAGCTACCAGAGAGGTGATCCCTTCCTTCTTATAAGAACTCAAATATATTTACTGTATTTAACATTTTCATCTCCTAGAAAGATAGTATATTCCTTAGGAGCATCCTAAGGGAAGGGATGAAAAAAATACAAACTCATTCACATCACTGCGAAAGCCATAGCATGATTCGCATATTACAAATCAACACCAGCTCATTATTTTACACACAACAACACAATTCACAACGTAAACCTCCATGTTTTGTTTTGTCAACTGACCACAAGAAAAGAAATTTTAAGCATCCATTGGAGGCTGAAAGATACTCTTTCAGTATAATCTGCATTGCAACAAAAATGAAAAGCTAATATCTTCTGCTAAAATTAACATGCTGAATATTTTTACTATCAATATTTTATTTAACACTCAGACATCCTTGAGGTAAAGAAGAGATGATGAGCTGGTTAAATCCACTGGACTTTTTTTTTTTTTTTCCCCCAGTACCTTCCTATATTAGCAGATTTTCTTTAAAAAAAAAAAAAAAAAATCGGGAGAAAAAACCTGCCTAACAGTTTCAGAACACAAGCTTGGCATATTTGTGAAGTGATTCTAGGATATTCTTTACCATATGCTGACTTACCACAAGTACTTTTCTGTTTGGCTAAGAGATCATTTTAAAATGTCAAGACAGAACATGTAGAAAAGATAAGGCAAATAGAAAATTGTTCATCTAAGTCATTAAAAGACCCTATGTGAAAAATTACCACTCATTTTGGACCCAGGTCTTAAAGAACAAATATCTTTGTTCTAAAATTTGAGGTTATTATTTATTTTTAGCAAACATGGAAGTATCATCTCTATAACTGGATCTGCTATGATTCACAGGAAAGGATCATTAGGAAAAGCACAGTCTAAAAGGACAGAATGTAACAGTTTCAGTATGGACAACCTGCAAAAAGCATACCAGGATTTCCTCTATAATGACTGGGAATCATGCTTGTAGTTGGAACTGGTGACGATAGGAAAAGTGAAGAGAAAAAGATACTGCAAAGGCCACTGAGAGAGTGTGAACGTGGAGAAAGAAACAGAATCAGCAGCTTTAGTCTCTTCTCACTCTAAGAAAGAGATAAGGCTATGTATATCAGATTTTCCCTTATAGGAATTCATACCAAGATGGCCAGCTTTCACCTACAGCTCTGTCATATTGGGCACAAATTAAAAATTTCTGCATTCAAACACCCGTATTTGAACCCCAATCAAAACTGATGGTGCCCGTGATCAAAAATAGAACCAAAGCCTCAAACTGCCCCAAATCAAGACATCTGTCCTCTGCCATTGGCAGCCACAGTCAGGCACTCCTGGGAAATGGATGTCCGCGGCCCCAGCATGACTGAAACCTGCCAGGAAGATGGTGACTGCTCTACCCCACTGCTGCCCTACTTCAAGCCTAGGGGATGTAAGGAAGCACAACGGGAGTCTGGAGAGCTGGGAAAAGAATGGGGGATATGGGGTTACGCATAGGATGGGAACATGGAAGTGACTTTCGGATGCTTGAAGGGAAAAAAGAAAAAGAAAGGGGAAAGAAAAAAAAAAAAGCAAGAGAGATGCTAAGCCTGGTACGTGAAATAAAAATGGAGACAAACTGCGTGAAACGAGAGCCTGGAGGCGTTATGGAGGCATGACGGAGGAGGGTTACGACGGCAGCTGGCCGCGTTCCCAGGGGGCAGCAGGTAAGCCAAGAGCCACACACACAGGGAACGCTGACCAACGTGAGTGCGTTGAAGGCTCGAAGCTAACCATCACGGCTTTGGAAGCCGGCAGCTTTCCGTCCCTGCTCAGACGGGCGGGTAAACAACACAACAACAGCAGTCCCACGGTGCGCGCGGGGATGGCACGGGTGCCCCGACGGGACCGCAGCGCCCTGCCCGCCCCGCGCCCTCACAGCCGAGCGGGGGCGGCAGGCGGGCAACTTTCGGTCGAGGTGGGAACGGCCGCGAAGGGAGTTTGTAAAAATAGTTCTAAAAGGGGAGCGGGGACGAGGCGGGCTGATAACGCGGATGCCGGTGCCGAGAGGAGGCGGCTCGGGAGCGGGGAGGTGTCGGGGCACGCCCCGAGGGAACGGGGAGAGGGACTCACCTCGGTCCTCCGGCCCCTCGCCGAACTGCCCGCTCTCCCCGATCCGCAGCTGCTCCTGCTGCTGCTGCTGCCGCTCCCGGGAGGGCGCGGACGGGCCGCTCCCCGGGGGCTGCACGATGGCGGGGTCCGGAGTGCTGTCCAGGGCGGCTGCGGGTGGCTCCATGGCTCGCGGGGATGCGGTGGCTGCGGAGCGAGGAGCGAGTGGAGCATCCAGCCCGGGTGCGAGCCCGGGGGGAGGACGAGACTCCGGTTCAGAGCATCGGGAAGACGGGGAGCGAACAAACTCCTCCGGCTGCTCCCCGCGGCCGCCTCATCGCTAACCTCGCCGCCGCCGCCGCCGCCGGGGGGGGGCGGGTGGGAGTGCGGTGCCGCCTCCCCGCACCGCCCGTCCCCTCCCCGCCTCAGGGAGCAGCGCTCCGCCGGCGGCAGCGGCGCGCGAGGGGCCGTCCCGAGCCCGTCCCGCTTAGCGTGGCTGCCCTCGGGGCGGGCGGGAAGAGCTTCTGTGGGCGTCGGCCGAGGAGGAGGGAAGGGCTGCGGTGAGCCGCTCGGAGCGGCCGCTCTCGGGGGATGCTCGCCCTCAGGAGTCCGCAGGTGGCTCCGGCACCGTGGGTTTAATTAAAGCGGTCGGCCAGACAGATTTCCCCCGCCGTGGAGGGCTCTGCCTTCCTCCGTCGCCCCGACCCAGAGAGGTAAACGCGCAAACGGCCCCGGCCGCCTCCTCAGGGTGAAGGCAGAGGTATGCCCACTCTCGGTCCTCCAGAGCCATTTCTCACCACGCACACCCTTCCCCTTTTGTTGCTCCGCTAGTGCCCTAAAAGGTACAGTGCTCTCGTGGGAGAGTGAGATTGGAGCTGGAGACTTGCTGGTGTCCAGAACTGTTCCCAATTTATCTGATAGATCCGTGTTGGAACTGTTTTCTTCTTCTTCTCTGCTGGTTTCTAATGAGTAAAATAAACAGAAGCGATTTCCATGCTAGCACAGCTCCCAGTTGCATGCTCAGTAGCACACAGAGAAATTCTGAAACCACATTGTGCTTGGACTTGTACCTAGGAAAATATCAGAAGGCCATTAGGCATTGCAGCCCAAGAACTCCTCTGATATAAATATACAATCTCTGTTATGATAAATAAGGTCAGCTTGTGTCCTCTCTTGACAAATCAGCAGATTTGAGGAGAGTGAAAAGGCCAGTAGGAAACTAATATTTATGCAAACGTAGGAACGTGATTTTATGAACTTGATTTTATAAACTGTCAATCTTGCCTTAAAAAAAGCTTTTGCAATGCTTTAGGAATGCCAATTTGGGAATGGGTTGTGAAACATTACAATATATGGCTTAATTTTTCCTTAAAGTGCCTCTTGATCCTGTACGGTAATCTTCAAAATACTTTCACATATATTTTAAAAGATTAATTATTTGAAAAATTAAACATGAGTGAATGCTAAGGAAAGTGATATCAGCTGTTACTGTAGAAACTGGCTGGCATTCAGGTAGCCATATAGAATGGGGTTGGCTATTATGGTGAGAGAGACTGGTGTTTGCTCATTTACGTTATCATTTGATACCTTTGTGTACAGTTTACTGTACCTAGAAAATATTTTTGAAGTCTTCAGGGTTCTTTCTTTTCTAGATGGATCTGCATAGATATGAATATAAAAAATACCTAGGGTATTTCTCTTCTCCCCCATGTAATGGGTACTATAGTACTGAGTATCTGTTGGTCTCCATAAGCTAGCAGAAGTGGGTTATTTTGAGGGAAATGTTTTTTGAGTTTGGGCTTAGTTGGGAGAGGTTGGAAACTATTAATTCTTTAAAATGAATGTGTTGTTTTTCTTTATGGGCTGTTCTCCAAGGTTTGGTGACATTTGAACCTCCTAGAAATGAGGAAAGATCTGTATGTGTGTGCATGTAAGCTGTGAATGAAAAGTAGAAAATACCTTCATTTATTTTGCTCAAAGTAATTGTCACTTCTGTCACTTAAAATGCATTTGTAAAGAAATGAGGATCCTTAAATGAGCAGAACCAGTTTTGTAGCCTGGTGAGGGATTTGGGGTTGGGGTCAAATCACTTTTCAGGATCTGTCAGGGATAGAAAAACGTTGCCTCACTTCTGGGAGGCATGCTTCCATGTAGAGTTCATACAGTCCCTTGAAATTGATGCTATGGGTCTAATGCGCCCTAATGCAACTAATGCAAGATCCTTTCTCTTCTAGGCAGATATGTCCCTTCCTTGCATAAATGAGTGCCTCTCATCCAACAATGCCTCCTTTCTGTCAGTCCCTCTAAGCTACTTTATCATTCTTATAACTTCTAGAAATCATCCCAAGAGGAAAGTGCCTGGAGATTCCTAATTCAGCTTCTTTACAAGGAAGTGAAAGCAGTAGGTTTCCAAATGATTTGAAGAGGAAAAACCAGGAGCCAGGGAGACAATTTTCAACTTTAATATATTCCTTGTTCTTTTTTTAGATATTCTCAGCTGCTGTTCTTACTGACTGGCAGGGTCTGCAGCTGTCTGTGGATAAATGCTATAGTGTTTGTGCTATAGCAAAGAATATGAGGCTTGCAAAGAATATTAGTGTTTCTTTTAAATTACTCTTTTCAGTACTTTGAAACATGGCCTCGTGAGAAATGATGTACTCAGCTTTTAACAAATACAAATTCACTACTTTAAGCAGCTCCACAATGGAGAGGTTTTCAGATCAGTTATTTGTATAAGCCAACTGTGAAAAATCAGAAAGACTGCCATACCTTAGAAACTGGAAGCTGCTTTCCTTTCTAGCATACCTACTATTTCTCATGGCAGATCACTCCTTCATCCAAAGCATATTCCACTAGATAAAGAAGTAGGGTTGGGGGTTTAAAGGCCTGAGTCCAATTTTCCTGTTGTACTTCTTGTGTAGCAAGTGTGTACACAAAGTCAATTAAGAGGGCCTGGCCATAATTATTATATAATATTATTTCTTGGCCCCTCAAACATCCCTTTGTTGGATATGGACAACAACAAAATAAAAGGGAGGAAACCATTTCCCTGGGTTTGGTCTGAGTAGACAGATGCCATGCCAAATACTGCAGCTGCTGCGAGATTAATACACACTTGCAGAATTTTGTTCTCTGCTGGAACCACCTGCAATTTCCATAGCGTTTTGGCACCCGTAAAAAGGTGGCTCCAAACAAAATGCAGCTCCCTTGCACCACTGCAACCAGAAATGAAGAGAACTCCTGCTTCCCTTCATCTGGATTGTCTGTGGTCTGATTTTGCTGTGGTGGTGGTCGTTTGTTCTTTCTTCCTTTCTAACCTTCCTCCTCCTTTCTTCTGCATAAAAGAAAAATCACTCTCAGATTTGTGATTCAGGCCCACTCTATCTCCCAGCATTCACAGAATTTCTTATATTAGACAAAATTTGGATTAGGTCCATCCGTTTTCTCTATTCCAAGGTTTTTGCTCTCCTGTGGAAATAAGCAATCTCTTGGCAGCACAGTAGGCTGTCTTCTGAGTACAGTCCCCTTGTTTCATTTAAACATTTTTCCCATTCTGCCATCAACACCTATTATGGCACAGCAAAGGGTACCATGGTGCAAAAAGGCAGAAAGAATACTGTGCTGTTGTATCATGTGGAGTGAGAGTGGATCTGAAGGCATCAGTGTTGGTCATTGCCTTTCAGTCAGCGCTGCATCGGTGCAGAACATTTCTTATTTCTTTTCAATCTATGGAGTTTGTAAGTATTATATGTTCATTTGTCATTCTGAAAATTGTGGACTTTCAGTATTTCCTTTTCTTGTTAACACTACTGACACAAATGTTTTTACCTGAATTGGTAGAACATTATGGTGCATTAGAAGCTTCTGAGAAGAGTTTTCCTGATTTCATTAACATTAATTGTCAGTATTCCGTATTGACCAACATCTTGAGTGCAGCACTTACACAGAGAGCCCTCTTGCATATTAGGGAAGAGCTGGTCAGCCTGCCTAGTGATTATGTTCTAGTGCATTTAAAGGCATAAGAGCAGTACAATTCTGTCACCATTAGCCATTTTTTTTTCAGGCCCATGTTTCATATATAGCCTCAGCACAAGAATGGTCTTTTACAGGCAGCATAAGCCTGGATGGTTTTTATTTTGGTCTAGCAGAGGTCTTATGCCTGACATTTAAAAGAAAATGTTCATTTCATACTTTTATCAATGTGTCTTTCATGGAACCACAGCAGGAGGTAACAGCATCTCCATTCAGCTGTGTGCATAACACGGTAAGGCACTTCAGATCACTCTCACCAGTTAAACTAAAATTAGTAGATGAAATACGTCTCTCTAGTGATGAAATCCTCTAGATGCTATATTTCACAGACTTCTGTTAATGAACCTAGCATTTTCTTTTTATAGTCTCTTCAACCTCTTGTGCAGTTCTTACTTCCATAGCTTTAGTCTGAATATTAACTTGGATCAAATATAATCAGAATGTTATTTTGAAAAAAGAATATGGTAATTCAGTAACTTCCTTCAGGCTCTGAAGTAGTACCTATAATATGATTCCCAGGGAATACAGCATGTATGACCTTGGTAAGTAATTGATGACACCTCAAATAAGCACCTACTCTTCCTCTGTATGATGTTGCAGGATCATATTTGCAAAAAATGCCCAAGCTAGCAGGAGCCACCAGCATTAATAAAGGGTGTTGTGGCAACAAAGGAGGAATGAAAACACATCATGTAAAACACATCATCTTGCAGAGATCAAAAGCTCTTGAAAAAGACTCTTCACGGTGGTCATTTTCCATCTTAAATCTATTCTAAAAGCTGTTCTAAGTTGGAGTTAAATTTTCTGTGTAAATATGGGAAACCAAATGTTTACCTACAAAAACGAAACTTATTTTGTTCAGGTAAATGCCGTTCAGTCGCAGAAGATTGCGTGTCTCCATTCCCAACAATGTTAAATGGCTGAAGACACTTTGTTTCCAGTTTTTATGTAACTGAGTGAAACTGCCTGACTTGGCAGTAGTAGCAGTATTTCACTGGTAATATTCGCAAGTATGCAAGAGAGGTGGAAAGGGAAGTGAACTGAATTTTAAAGAGGAGATAACCTGATATTTAATTAATAGCTTTCCTTTTTTTTTTTTTTTGCTGCTAAATTTCAGTTGTATTATTTTTCTATAATAATTTCCCATGAACCTAGAGCTTCTTAAAAGCTATAAGGAGAGATATTTCTTCTTCCAGTGAGATTCTAACCACAGCCTAATAAATGGCATGAATATAAGCAGATGAGATTCATTTGTGCATCAAGAAACAGAAGAATAGGTAACTAGGAAATTCCTAGGGAGTAAAATCATTATAATTTTCTATTAAACTTACTCAATGACTCATAATTTCTTCATTAAAATTCATTTGCAAAGCTTCTTAATGACCAGACATATCCAGTGTATCTGCATAACTCCAGTATCTTTCACAAATTTCCATTAAGTTTATATGATTAAATCGCAGGTGAAGTGAACCACAGAAACCACAGAAGATTTTTATTCTATACAGATTGGGTCAGCTGTCCTATTTCCAAGGCAGTGCCCATTCCTGATATGCCTGTCTACCATGATATTTCCCACCACATCAGACATAAATGTTAAGAATTCTGTATGCAAGGATAAACACATATTTGTTTCCTATTCAGTCTAGGCCCAGGTTCTGTGATTTAACCCTAGACCTAGGGTTTATTAAACATGTATAGCTTATATATATTTAATCTTATTCATCAGAAAATCTTTTAAAAAACACGATAATATCCACATTGAAGGTAAGAATTTCATGAGGAAAAAGGGGCTAGTTGGATTAAATTATGGCATTCACCTGTGCTGGAAAGTAAATCTGCTGTGTTATATGAATAATGGCATTCAACCCACATCTATTTGCTTTTCAAATCTTTTAAAGTCTCTAAATTGCGACTTGGATTAAAATCTTATTCTTTGTCAACTAGTGTCATCTGCAAAAGAATTATTAATTTTTATCTTTCTGTATTTATTTTTCTTAACAAAGAACAGTATATAAGTATTTAAGGAAATACCTTTTCACTGATCTATACTATGTTAATAGGACAATATTTATGTACTGTTTAGAATACCTAATGCACATTGTTTAGAAAATTGGAAGTGTGTACCTCATAATTTTCATATGCCAAGTAAGTTGTAAATTGAGTTCTGTTCATTTGCATTTGAGTATTTAGCTAGGATGATTATAGAAGGTGTTTGAAAATAGAATCTTAGCTACAGCCAACTTGAATGTTTTGTAAATACAAGATTGTTGTTCTTCATAAACAGGAAACTGCATTCATTCTGTTTTGTCCCAGACTCAGTTTTTTTGTGGGGGAAAGGAGCTGTTCTGGTTCAGGGGTTGGTTTGTTTTTCATCTGCTCTTTGAATCCCTAAATCATCTAATTCTCGAGTTTTTTATGCAGATCAAACTCCCAGGTACCTTCTGGAGACTGTTATCCACTTATATTTTTTATTTTATTTTGTTTCTGCTTTTTTTTTGTTGTTGAGAGGAAGAAGAATTCATTTCATGAGTCCTGGCATGCACTTTGAGTTTGAGTATTAAATTTTAATGTCAGATAGTGTAGGTATAATTATGAAATTTTGGGGGTACTAATTTTTGGAATATTATTGGGCTAAGCACAAGTAATGCCAACAGCATATGGAACAATTTTAATAGGTTTCTGAATCCTTGATTTTCACAGTATATTCACGAATTCTCTTATTAGGTAAACGATTTGGTGGGCAATGGGAAAAACAAGATAGTGACGATCCCTTTGTGATTTTAAGAGCACGAATTGCAAAATTAACTGCATTCTTCTAGTAAGAATAAACAGGAGTCAATTTTTGTGGAAGTCAAAGATTTCTTCTCTGCTGCAGCTAAACCTTTTCTCATATGTAACAGTACCAAAAGCAATGGATCTATCTGATCTAGCATCATGAAATGTGCTGTGTATTTATCTAATGAATAATCCACTGAATACTGGATTTGTCTAAGACAATGGAAATCGGTTAATAAGCTTACTCATGATAAGCATTCTAAAATATTTATATTGCTTTTAGCAGCGCTATGGAGTTTCATGTGACTATCCACATTTTCTGATTTTACAAGGAAGAATAGCTTCCTTGTAAGCTGGAGAAGAGCTTCTCTCTGTAGAATGAAAAGGGTTAATCACACCTTAACTATGAATGTCATTTTAAGCAACCAGTAGGATTAAACTGTAAAGGCAATTGCAGTTTGGAATTGGAAATGTCAGTGAGTTTTTTTAACATCTGCCACAAGAGAACTGTCCTATAACCAAAAAGGAAGAGGGAGGTGTCAGTCATATAGTTTAGTCAGATTATGACAAAATTCATTTTCTACCTTTTTCAGATTTTCTGTAAAGCTGTCTGTGGTGCCCTAAAAATAAAGGGCTGTGCAATTATATAGTAACTCAGACAGCTTCTTCTTCACTATCAAGACTACATGAATTTTCAATATCAGAATTCAGCTACACTTCAATAGACACAGATGTCTAATTTAATTTTCACACTGTTGTGTAAGAAAGCTTATACACACCCAGTTATTTCATGCCCATAAGATAAGTTTTTTCCATTATTATTCTAACCAAAATCTCTTTTACATCTTCAGTAGAACTGCTTGTTCTTTTTCCCTTCCTTAAGAAACTATCCTGATATTCTTTTCAAAACTAAGGGGGAAAAATAAACAGAAATGTAAGAATGGATTACCTGGGGCAGTGGTCAAAAGCTGTGGCTTGAAAGGTTAAAATCAGACATTACAAAATACTCTTCACTATGATCTTCATTCAGTAGTAGAAGAGTTTATGGAGGCGTGGTAGAATCTTTTCCACTGGAGGATTTCTCAATTCAACTATAAAAAAATCCACTTACAACCAAATTCGACCATGTGTAGGGGGATTAACAGTAATTCTCAGAGGCGAGAGCTGAAGTAGGCGAACTCCACTCCTTCAAGTCTACATTTGTAGCATTCAAACAATATAAAGATCAGGAGCTTTGTAATCTTTTACCTAGTAAATTCTAAGATAAACAGTATCAAAATAGGTTGACACAAAATGTGCAGAGGTTTAGAGACTGTCTTAATTCACCAATAAATGTCAAGTGCTATGCTTTTATGAAGGATAAAACTCTGATGGCCTACTCCTCTTCCATTGTTCCATTCCTCACTTATGTGATACAAGTAGCTTCTCTTGGCCACTTACTCTACTCTGATCTTTTTATGACTAGCCTATTTCCTTTAGATTGTTTAAATTTGATTTTAGGCACTTTTTCACCATCTTCTTTCTGACTTTTATTTGTTAATGGACACAGGAAAGTGATGTCATCGTTCTACAGATGAAGATCTTTCATTCTGAAACTCTCCAGGATCACAAGTTTTTCCAACTGTTTTATCAGCAAACTTCTTTGAATTGTCTCCTTTACCAGCTTGACATGGGCGTCATTTTATTGATCGAGACATTCAATCCTTAAGTAAAATTAAACCTGAAAAGAAAATCAAGATACTTGATCACTGAGATCAAGATCTGCATATCTTGCATGCAGGGATGCAATGTCTTTGGAATAGATTTCAATCTGGTGAAGATCCTTCTTTCATTATAGAGGTTTTGAAAATCAAGCTATGGTTCTTTTGCTTTATATTTAAATCAGTATTGAAACTGGCAAGTGGACACTAATTAGGCTCACATTTCATGGGATATCTAGGCAAACTTGTTGCAACCATGCTTGTTGATTTTCCCACTAGATGGCATTATGCATTAACTGCAAGTTAATTTATTAACTGCCCTGCAATTGAACATGCTAAAGATTTACAAAAATAAAGAATCTATAGTGCTTTCTGCAGTCCTAAGTATGAGTGAAGGATCTGTAGCTTAAAGATAATTTGACCTACTTCTACTTAGGAGTAACCCAATCCATCCTTAATGCATCAAATATGGATTTACTCAAAGCAATAAAGGAAGCCAGCCATGGCAACACTATCTGATCTTGTGTGCGATGCACCTTTTAGAATAAAACTCTTCCAACCTTTTCCTCATTTAACATTTGGAAAGTGACTTCAGCACTGCTAACTGCTTCCTTTCTGGCTACGTGGCTTCAGCTGAGGTAGTAGAAAGTGTCCTAAGCAAATCTGCAGTGCTGAAGGCTGCTTTTAAATAAAGAGCCTTATATGAGTTATTTTGTTGTTGGTGGTTTTTTTTTTGTTTTTTTTTTGTTTTGTTTGTTTGTTTGTTTGTTCTTTTTGTTTTTTTTTTTCCTATTTCAAATTGCTAATTCAGAGTAGATTATCAGAATAATTCATCACTGCAAGTGTAAATATAGAAAAGCTATTGTTGCCCTCTACTAGGTGAAATGAACTATTTGTGATCCTTTCCCCTGCACCATGATCTGGTTCTCAAGAGTGGTGTTTCTGAAACATCTCAACTTGTGAAGCACCATCTACTGTGGGGTAAAGGTTTAACAGCTTCCAAAGAAGTGACCGGGGGGATTTCTGCTTTAATGCTAAAATTTGTGGTGTTTGGACAAGGAGAAAACAGCAGTTCCAGCAGCACAAAAGCAATGGCAAGGATTTAGTGTGTAAGAAGCAAGTACTATGTAGGGTACAGTTCCCTGCATTCTATATTCTGAGCTGATTTTTATCTTGATTGTTTATGTAGAATTTAAGAGGCTCCAGGCTAGAAATGTGTAGATAATTTATCTGTGATGTTGCATCAATTACTGTTTTTGAAATCTTAAATAATACTATGTAAAAAGGGGTCTAGAATCCAAGCTGAGATGAAACAATTTTGTTGGTCTGAGATAATAATGGAGAAGTAAGAATAGCCAAGAAAACACCAAAAATTAGCTCAGTATTTAACAAGTTCTTTTAATTCTCCTGGTAGTCAAGCACATAGTAGGAGCGTACCTAAACTTGTGCTTAAGGTTGTTTCTGAATAGGGCTTTTATAAAGAGGACCTTCCAATGCCTGTTATAAAAATTTATCATAGTCATTGCCATAAGTTTGGGCTGTTAAGCTATTTCTGTTTTCTACTTAAAGCTTTTTTTTTCATTTGTGGTAGACTGAGCTTTAATAAAGTATGGGTTTAATTGACGGTGCAGGACTGTAGATAAAGCTATAGGTAACATACCTGCCTTCTACCACAATCTTGCTAGGCATTTGGAAACCCAGGTAAGTAGGTTGGACATCAAGAAGTTTTGAACAGCTATCCATCTTTCCCCCAGCACTAACCTTCCTTTTTTTCATCCTCCAGCTCATGTTGCAAAGGCCAAAATCTGCTGTTGGGTGCATTTCTGTATCACGGAGACCACAGCAGATGCTAATGCTGACGCCAGTAACTGTCGTCTGCTGTCATGCTGAGCTACAGTGCCATTTAATTCCTACTTATTCGGGCTCATTCTCTGTTCTTGTGAGTTACATTTACATGGGGGCTTTGGATTCCTACAGTTCCAGGTTGAGAGGGAGGTGCCACAAGCTGGGGAGGAGGGCAACCCAACTCTCTCTCTCTAATTCCCTACTGTTGAAGCAGAGATATTACAGAACCTTTCGACTCTAAAGGCAGAGGCACGAGGTCACTGACAGTGTAGGGAAGGGCAGAAGGCCAGAATGATAGATCTCACAAATGGCACAGTACTAATGTTGCCTAATCTAGTTTTACCTGCTTTTGCATACATGTGGAATTGCAATAGCATCCTGCAATAGTATCTGTACAGTGAACCATGCCCAGGTTGTGAAGGAAAAGAAAAGACAGGAGCCAATACATGGTAAATGGCTCAGTAGGAAATCCCATTTTCTTCATAAAAGCACAGCTCTTGACAAACTCATACCTCTGCACCTCCCTATAGGTATATAGATATTGATGGCAGAGTACTACAATTTCTAGTTACCAAAGGGCAAAATATAGTTGTGGTGTGCATGGCTTTTATCTTCAAACAAATAAGAAAAATAAATTAAAAGAGGAATTGAAAGTGGAATTGGAAAAATAAATGAAAAGAAAAATAGAATTAAATATGAAGTTTTCCTTCTCACTCTTCATAGCCAGCTCACTGCTAAACAGATGAGCCTCTTTGAAAGAGGCAATATGCACAAAATGTATGGTTCCACTGAACTGATGTAGCTGCTTTCCTTTTGTCACTTGAAATGAAGAGATTGAATATTGGTTTTCTCTAGTTAATAATACTAGAAAATAATTATTTTCATTAATTTTATAAGCATATCTAGTTTGTTACAGGATCTGAAAATTATGGCTTCACAAATAACATAAAATCTTATTGTTAATAAGCAGATTTTCATACTCATTCACACTCCCCTTAACACTTGTCTGTGTTGGGCATGTATTGAAAATCAGCATTGTATCTGAAATATTGCAGACTTTGATCCAAGTGGGAGTGTTCCGTGCCCCCAGGAAATGGTAATATATCCAATTGTTTAGGAACATGCCACAGAGATGAGCAAACATGTTAGAAGGGCAACTATTTTGAAACATGTACTTTTTGTTCCTAAAAAATGCTGTCTAACTAGAGACAACAGAAAATTCAAAGAACCATTCACCAAACAATGAATTATATAAATGAGTAAAACATTCACTACGAATTCTCAGCACTTAGCAGCAGCAGTTCAACCCGGCTGTACTTTGACGTTGCAGCCTCAGCCCCAAGACCAGACAGCAGCAGCTTGCGTCACTTACCACAGGAAAATCCATTTGAATCAATATTAAATACGTGCTCTATGTGTATATTACAATCAGTAGTCAGTGCCCCACTTCATGTGCTGCAAATTGCAACCAGCTCAAAAGCTAGTCCCAAATGTATGACTTATAATGCAAAGGTTTTTGAGGCACTATACTGACGTGGGCAACCATACTTTGTCATGGTACACTGACATAAACCAAAAACTCTAAGCTGCCTTTGTGTTTAACTACTGAACTCCAGTAGAAGTTTACTTCCAATTCCTCTTTTAAGTTGATCTGTCTTTGCAGTGGCCCAAAATTACTTTTTGATCTGAAACCGTCCCTTAATAGATTTCCTGGTGAGTTAAGTGGGTTTTTTGTAGAGCTTAAAATGATGAATTATAACAGTCTTTCTAAAGCAGCTGTAGAAGTTGATATGAAATAGAAGTGATAAGAGGCAATGCCTTGAAAGGCAAAATGCATCTAAATGTGGAAGTGGCTTTTATGCCCTTCGCGCTCAGAAGCAAACAGATGTCCTTTGATGTATCTACAGTACTCTTCTGGCTATAGCTGTAACTCAGAAAGTAAAATTTCTTGTTTTTTTTTTTTTTTNTGAAAGGCAAAATGCATCTAAATGTGGAAGTGGCTTTTATGCCCTTCGCGCTCAGAAGCAAACAGATGTCCTTTGATGTATCTACAGTACTCTTCTGGCTATAGCTGTAACTCAGAAAGTAAAATTTCTTGGGTTTTTTTTTTTTTCCTTTATTTACTGAAAAATGTTAAGTGAATTAGGAAAACACATTTAAACACAGCAAAGAAATCATGGACCTTCTTTAGTAATAGCACAGATGGCAACCATCACCGAGAGCAAGTACTAATGTCATCATAAAGGAAAAAGACAGTACCTTCCTCTTCCTGAGAGGAAAACCAAGCATGAAAGTTGAGGAAATCATTCAAATTGCAATGTTCATTCTCAATCAGCAGTTGCATAAGATTAAGTCTTTTTTTCTGGATTTTGCATATCACAAATTCTAAAGCAAAGTGCATCTCACAGACTTCTCAATAAAAAGACATAGTTTGGTTAGGTTTTTTTTAAACACTTGGATAGCATGGTTGCTTAGCTGTGACTGCAATATGAGCGAGCTGAACCATTTTTGAAAACATTTTTAGACTCTCATTTGGTAGAGCTTTCCTGCTTGCTAGAGCCTTTGTAACCAAAATGCCTCCTCCCTGGCATCCTCGAGTAGCGGCACATCTAATTCTTACTTCAGCCTGTTGCATGTAGACATAAGCTGATGACCACTCGGGTATGAGTGCAACAATTACTATTTATAGTGCTATTAATTCCAGTGGTCCTATTTTGTTTTAAAGTTAAAGGTCTAGGGAGCTGCTTTGGCAGGGGGGTGGACTTGATGATCTCTAGAGGTCCCTTAAAAACCCTACAATTCTGTGATTCTGTGATTAAACATGCATTCATTAGCATCCAAAAGTCAAAGCATGGAACTGTCCCCAGGAAAGGCAAACTGCAAGAATCTTAATGGGTAAACAAAGAGATCTTAATTTGGAATGGTAAAAAACAAAAAAGCTATGGTAAAAATGTTTATCAGTGGCTTTTTGAAGGAGAAAAGCCAAGGCAGCAGGAAATACTCCTTCCTACTCCATTCGTGGAACTCATGTTGGAAAGAAAATAATTCAAAACTGATCAACTGAGTTCAGTTGTAGTTCAAGCCCACCAAAGCTTTCTGGTCAGCAATGAATTCAGCCTTGGGATCATTCATTTATTAATTACATTGTTATTTGTGAGAGTAACCAGGATTTGCAGGGTCAGGAATTTGCTGAGGCAACAGTACAAACTCAGACGCTGTATTTTTTCCTTTGGTTCTTCATCTTCCTTCTGAAGAAACAAAGTCTTTGAAAAGACCACTCTTACCCCCAAAACCTAAATATCCTCCAACAGTGGTGTAAAGACGCCCCTGGAAGGAGAGAAAGGTGGGGATAAGAGTATTTAACAGGAGGGGGAATTAATTTGACAGACAACATTTGGCACTAATCATTTATTTCCTTAT
Source organism: Odontophorus gujanensis (assembly GCA_013399175.1). Taxonomy (NCBI): domain Eukaryota; kingdom Metazoa; phylum Chordata; class Aves; order Galliformes; family Odontophoridae; genus Odontophorus; species Odontophorus gujanensis. The sequence continues at coordinate 998,210 of VXAB01008517.1, forward strand.
CTTAGACACCACCTTCTAGATGGATATATCAGTCTCAGATGTTACTACAGGGTATTCACTTGAAAAGTATGAGTTTTTTATATCAGTAGCTGTAAACTTCATTCCATCTGTTCCTCCTGGAGCACATTTACACTATTAGTATCTGTCTGGTTGTTCACACTGTACAAGAGTGACACTTGCCCTGAAACATGCTTAAATAGGGTCTCTTTTATTTGGGGAAAAAAAATGAAAACTCTGTTTAACTTGTTCTCAGGTTTGGGAAAATATTTATCTATTATCATATTTGATAGAACTTTTTAATGCAAGGTAAATGTATAGTAAGTGTTAATTGCAGAATTGCAATTTTAATGTATTAAGGAAATAATAATGTCATTTGAAAGGTAGTAATATATTTTTTATTAGGAACACCATTTGAATTTCAAACTTGAGCATTTTTAGGAACCTGGAAATAAATGAGATAAATTAAGGCTTAGCTTATGTGGTAGAGAACACTGTAGTGGTCAGGAATTTGGCACAGGTTGCATTGTTTGCTTTCACCACTGCGTGATTCATCCGAACTCCTGCTAGGCTAGTGGTCACAGAGCAATGCAGCGTGCTGCCAAAGGCAGCAGCAGCCCTGGCCACCTCAGCACTATAAATCGCAGTGATATAACTGGTGGCAGTGGCAGATCTGATAGAGAGCCCAAGTGGTGAGCATCATCCTGAGCTTTTGCAAGTGTGAAGCTTCCACAGCAGTTTGATAGCTTACATCTTGGAAGCGTCAGATGCATCACTACAGCATTACGTCTGAGCTAAAAAACCTCACTTCCCTGCAAGACTAAACTGACTCAGACACCAACCAGCATCCGCTCCGCTGCTTGTTTAAACAGAAGCTCTTCCAGTTGTTTCTGCAAAGGGTTTTGAATAATATGATTTAAAGTTTTTGGAAAATAATGTATTTAATGATTAGTACACTAGACCTGCTGTCATTACCCTTTTACAATAAGGGTAATGCTGTCACTACCCTTTCACAGTAAGAGTAGTGAAGCAATGGAACAGGATGCTCTGTCCCTGGAGACACTCAAGGTCAGGCTGGACAGGGCTCGATGCAACCTGACCTAGCTGTCGCTGTCGATGTTCCCGTTCATTGCAGGGGATCTGCACTAGATGACCTTTAAAGGTCCCTCCCAACTCAAATGACACTATGATTCTGTTCTATGATCTCATCATGAGCTGATGTCATCTCTAAACTGGAGATGTGTACCTCTGTTCTTGCATTCTGTAGATATAACAAAGTAAAATGCCGACATAGCAACCTAGCCAGCTGTGCAAGCCCTCATTTGGACAGTCCTACCAGACTGCTTGGTAGCTGGTGCTTGAGGACATGGAAACATAATGCCACCCACTCCATGGATACGTTCTTGTTGAGGGCTTTACTGGAGTAACTGTGGCTGGACGTGTTTACCTCACAGAAATAACACCCACTGTGTAACATTCTCAGAACTACATGTGGAAATTGCTGCCTAAACACTCTCATTAGAATAGAAGTGATAACCATCGTTTTCATTCCCCACAGAAGTGGGGCCTTTCCACTTGCACTAAATTCTCAGTTCTCTGGAGCTCCAGAAGTGCATTAAGTTCTGTGAAGAACAGGCTAATTCAATAGAAAAGGTTTAATCATTTAATACCACACAAAAAAATAGAACCACCGCCTCCTGCATCCTCTCCAAACATGTCATTTCCAAGCAGGCCTGCGATGGCAGTCCCAGAGGAGCGGGGCAGCAGCAGCAGGGCCGAAGGACAGCTGGTCGCTAAGCAACCAGCGTACACAGGCTGCTCAGCACTTATTTCATTTGCAAAGGGACGTGTTCTTCAAGCTCTTCATTTTCATTGCTGGGCACAACGACTTTCCCACTGGCTTTCCAGTGCTGTGCATGAATAAAATAGCCATTTTTCACTACCAAATGTGCAATTTAAAGAGCAGATGCCAGAGAAGAACATGCAAAATTGTAAGGATTGGAAAATTGGCATAAGTATTTCAGGACTTTCTGATGTCACAATCCTGAATTTGTCTCTCTGTTTCTGTGTTTATCCCACCTGCAAAGGGGCTGTCTTGGTATGGGCTGGATGTGCAGCAGCACTGTCTGCAGTTTACCCATGTTTACTGATGTACCCTCTTGTGAAGAGCACTCTGTCATGGTTTTTACAGACACAGCAAAATACATTCTCTCTGATTAAAAAAAAAAAAAAGGCAGAATTGAACTCCAGTTCCCAGTGTGAAGATTTCAAATCTCAAATTCTGTAATTCTTTCAGAAGAACAGCTACACAGTTTTAGAAAATGAGCATTTAGTGCAGTACATCTAACATCACTTTCGATTAGTGCTAGTCCCTATAGTGAGATAAAGCCCTATAGCTCAGCTAAACTTATGTCTGCCTACCTGAAATCATCTCTGGTCTAAATATTGCCCTAAAATAGTTCCCTAAAAGGGAAGATTATCATAATGAAGAATACAGTTCAGTTGGTAAAGGCCACACTGTATGCATGTTTTACTACATGGGATCTAAAAGACACGAGTGCCGTGCCATACGTAAGGGCACTGAGGCAGGTGGGACAAGTTATTGTAACATATGCTTCTTCCTAATGTATGTAGGAGGCTCCTTTTGGCTGGGAAGATGTCTGTACACATTTCAGTTCTCCTCTCTAGCAGATGTAGCAAGTACATCCATTCACTGATAGATGTTTTGTGGTTTTTTTCCATCTTCTTTCACTGGGTCTGCCTGGGCGAGAGCTAACTTTCCCTACAGCAGTCCATACAGTGCTGTGCTTTCCACTTGCAGAGCAGTGTCGATATCTCACCCATGTGGCTCCTACCCAGCAGTGCTGGCACAGCATCAAGGCTGCCTTTCCACAGCCAGTATTGAGGCCCTGCTTCCCAAGAAGTGGCTGAGCATCACTTACTGATGGGTAATGTAAAAATAGGTTACTTCATCTTTAGCTTCTATGCAGCCTTTCCTTTTCTTTTAATATTTTTCCATCCATTAAACTTCTCCTATCCCAAACCTGCAAGTGCATTTTGTTTTGTTTTTTTCTGCTTCTCCTATTCTCTTTATTTCTCTTTTCTCCTTTTCTCCTCATCCTCCATCCTGCTGAGGGGAGGGAGTGAGAGACAACCTGTGTGGGACTTCGCTGCCTATCCATGTTAAGCCACACCATTTCGTTATCTCATTCAAGTGCTCCAGATGTAAATATTTTGTGGGTAGCCCAAGAGTGAGTATAGTTCAGAGTCAGACACCTAACAGGTCATATGGATCCACAGATGGTAGAATATATCTTACCCCAGACATTCTGCATGTGAAAGTTTCCATTCAGTCAGGACCTTCTGCCTGGAAGTACAGTGAATTTAAGCTCCTCTCCCTCTGTCTAGAGCAGTCACACTCTGGTTCCTGTTGTCAATTCTTGCGCCTCTGCATCACTCTCCAGAAGTTCACAATCAAATAGAGATAGCAAGGGTGGTGCTAAAAGGCATCACGTTGCATTAGGGTACAAATATCATAAAAACTGAGGCACATAAGTCATTCTTCTGTTATTAGATAGATTGTCTAAAACGTTAGTCAAAACTTCAGTTCTTCAAACCCATGCATTCAAAGCAGGATGCAAGAGTGACTGAAGATGCTGTTGTTCATAGCCACTGCTGGTCCTGCTGCTGTTGATCTAAGGGATTATGATGGATATAGATGTACATCTTAACATCCCTGAGATCGAGTTGAAACAGATACAATTTTTGCCTGTTTTTTTTCACTGATGTGGTTTCCAAGTTTGATGTTAAATGAAATGCACTGTGGGAACAGGCATTGTTTACAAGCTAAGCTGTGTCTTGGGAGCAGCAACTAGCAGCTACACCTTTTTTTAGAGCTGAGAAAAATAAAGCACGGTTTTGAATATTATCATACTGTCATATCAAACCTAATAATATAATCAATACTTCTTCCTTATCTCTGTAGTTGTACGTACAAACATCTAGCTTGCCAACAGACTAATGCTATAGCACTATATTGTACAGCACAGCTGTTACACTTGGGATCAAGAGAGCAAATTCACTGCTTGACCTGTCAGCCAGGTTTTGATTTTGATGTGAAAATAATTGTTATTTTCAATTCCACTTCATTTATGTGTGAAAATGAATCATTGGGTGTCCTGCTTAATGAAGGATATACTCTCCGAAAGTATCTGTTTCCTGTTTCTTTTAATGTTCAGACTTCAGTGACCCCAAGTTGCAAAGAAGCATGCTATCAAGTGAGCAACCAACCGTGTTACAGTTGACTTGATGAATGCCCAGGTTAACTGGGTAAATCAAAAGCAGACTTTCTGAATGAGGGAAAGCACAACAAAGCAGGGAAATGCAATACAGACCTTTTTGTTGTGGTTGTTTTTTAAATCGAGACCAAGCAAAGTCAGAAAATGGTTGAAACAAAATGGACCACTTGTTTTTCTAGTTGCTTGATTTCGGGTTGATAGATTCACGGCAAAATTTTGTTTTGAAAAGTCAGCTTTTTTCATTAGAAACAAATTAATCAAGAAATGGTTAACCAGCTTTAGCGAGAAGACACCATGTGAGCAGCCTGCGTTGAAGTACAACTACACCAGAAATAAATTACAGAGAAAAAATGCAGCATCAATAAAAGTCAATGGTATCTTGAGGAAAGAATATTAAATTGTGTAAAGGGTGAAACAGAAGATGTAATTACACAGAAAAATTGAGGTAGATCCAGTTAAGCTTCACTTAGAATGCAGAAACCACTTGCCAATTAGCTAGCGTGCTCCAATAGCCTTAATTGCTAAAGCAATCTGATCTTGAGCCAGCTTGAAAGGCTCTGAGCAGTGGCATGTCTAAATATCCATCTTAAACCAAAAATCAGAGGGAGGGAATAAAACACAGAAGCATAGATTTGGCTACAATTCAGTGTTTCTGTGAATTTTTAAAGTAACTTTTAAGAAAAAAAAGGAAGGAAAAGAGAGCAGATGAGGAGGTATGACTGCCTACCAAGAGTATATCATGTGCTCACAACAAATTTATGGGAGAGTCTAAGAGAGAGAAAGAAGGAAATCCAAATCAGCATGTTTAATGCATTTATTCTAATTCAATTTCATTGAATGGTCTTCAGCTTGTAAAGCTGAGCTTGCAAAGGAGCTTGCATTTTAGACTCTAGGTAAAATAAATCCCTTTATACTGCCAATATAAACATACATTCCTCCCTTTGCCCTCAGTCAGCTGTAGTTGATGCAATAACATGGACTTTCTGCCAGAAGCCTTTGTTCTTTTGCAGAGCCACTCCTCTGGAATCTGGTCTCCCTGGTTGGTTACTGTACTGTGTTCTCATGACCCACAGCAGGTGGATCCGAGCAGCAGCCGAAGCTAATAACCTGCTGAACCAGGGACAAGAAGGATAGTAGCAATTACGGAGAAAACTCTGTGAAACAGTATTTCTCCTTTGATACTTCCAAAATGAAAATTGATATTCATAGCCACATTCTACCTAAGGAATGGCCTGACCTAAAAAAGGTAATAAGAGTTTAGATATTCAGTGCCTTATATTAGTAGCAGCCATTGGTACCAGTGTAATTGCTGACAGATCATTGAATGAAGGATTCTGTTATAAATACCTGTTTTCAGTAGGTTTTTATCTAATCGGATTTTTTCATTTTCAGATGTAAGATATTTGCATGACATTACTATGCAAAGCCAGAGTTCCCCATAAGAAAAGGATGGAAAACTGTGCTGTGTTCCCCACTCTCTCGTTAGACTGGTGTCATTTTTATATTTTTGCTTGTTTTGGGTTGGGTTTTTGAGACTGAAAACTATAAATTGATGAAGCATACATTCCATTTTCTTGATGAAACCAGATTCCCAAATGGTGTTCACTTCCAATTAAAATGGAGAAATAAGCAAACGTGAGATAAGATCAATGTTACCTTGAGTAAAAGTCATTCATATCTTGTGCCCAGGGGCATGAGATTCACTTCAATAGGCATTGGGTGTCTCTAACTATGGCTAACTGATGGTTATGATTATTTTACTAATATCTGTTATATTTTCAGTTGCTGGAAAGAAGCAGCATATTGTACTACAAATACAAATCTCAGTTGTCACAACACTGAAGCTATAAGTCAACTTATCCTAACTCGGAATTTTTGCATGATAGGCTATTATTAGCATTCAACAGCATGAATATATTCTTGCCAGTAGCAATTTTATGATCCTGTGAAAAGTATCTGAGAATGGAAAGTGTCATTTAGGTTTTCATGCAGTAATTCTACTCCTTTTCTTACTTCAGATTATCAAAAGCAATGTACTCATCTGGCTCTGAGTTAAGTTGTAGAGTTGTTACCTGAGTAATTATTATCATAATTGAACAATTGATGTATGACTGCTTTTGGACTCATAAGATACTACATCTGCAATGCTACAAAGGGTACTGAAAAAGACTGCACGATGAAATTGTATTTATATATTGCTTATATAGAAAAATTGTTTGCAATTAAAAATCACTTTCAGAATTCTAGGACAGCTACTTTTATAACTCTTTAACGTTTCCATTCATGAAATCAGAGATGAGAGCTGCATTGTTGCTTCTTCTCTGATTGGAATTCTGTGTTGGCAGTAGCTTGAATGAACACTGGCTGTGTGTGCCAGTGGTATGGAACCAGCTGATTTCATTGTGGCTGTCAGTGACAACAAAAGAATACCATTATTTTAGCTATGCTTTTAGGCATCTGACACACTAACTGACACTGTCACACCGTACATCTCTTTTACTTCAATATTTTGAGGTTGATGATGGCAAATTCTCAGGTAAGCATAAGCTCCATATGTCTACGATTTTAAACATGACAGTCCAGCATCAGGTGCTAGCCAGATTGCAGCTGGAAGGCTGAAACAACCATTTAGAAAAAAGTACTGAGATAATCTAAAATTAAGGATATATGTGGGATTATTTCTCCATTCAGAGTGAGGAGTAACATTATTATGCATAAAACCACCTGGAAGGGAATGTTTCTTCCCTCTAGAAAGGGCATTATAAGTATTTATATTTCTTATTTATAAGAGTTCCTTGATGACAAAAACATATACACTGGATAAAGTAGATGAGATGGCAGATATTTTTAGTACAAATGTCCGGTTTAAATGAGTAGAGGCTTGAATATCCAGACTGCAAAGACTACTCTTACTTATTTCATATTTTTGTTCATTTTTTGAGCAAAAATCCTTTATTTAAAAAAAATATATCTTTATTCTGATTAGAAATGATTTAAATATTTTCTGTCATATGTAAGTGAAAAGGACAATAAATTCACTGAAGATGAAATCACCTGAAGAATCCTTTGATGTTCACGGGTGTATGTCAGGATGAGATCACTGCTGTTAGTCCCTGGAGTCAGCTATAGGACTGCTGCATTTATTTAAACACTGATTAAAGAGATTGATACCGAATTTTTAAAAGTTAATTTCTGCCTGTTAGTTTTGCTTTCCTCTGTTCTAAAGTTTGAGATTTGTAAAGATTTATTAATGGACCCAGAATAGAAAACAACTCTCAGAATTCCCTGGAGCCCTCTGTAAATTCAGGCCATTAACATGGCTCTATACACCTCATGCACAGAAGGCCTATTAGCCATGTACACAGAGTGTTAAACTTCTTTCATTTTTTTAGCCTTATAAACATCAAATCCTGAACCTATCACTGGAACTTTCTATTATCAAGATAATTATTTAAGAATTTAGGAGCCCCTAATAATAATAAAAATGAATAGAAATTAACAAACTTCTTCAGTAAGGATTATCAATGCATGCAGCTAATAACTGACAGGTAAAAAGAGGGAAGGCAGTTCAAACACAGACCAGTGAGTTCCTCTATTGCCCACAAGTTTCCTGAGCACGTCTAGGGTGCTCATTTCTGCACAGGTAAATAACACAGAGCTAATTCTCATTAGATGTCATAGCATTTTCCCTAAATTCTAATGCCTTACGTATATAAGTATATATATATATATATATAAAGCTATGAATATTTATATAAACATTTAAATTTAAATAAAATGTACCTCTGGCTGAATTCAGGAGGCTTGGCTCTGCACGCCTACTGTGGGAAAGCTGATGCTGGTGTTTCATATCGATTTTTTTATCACAGGAAATTCTGGACTTTATTCACATAGTTTACAGTTCAGTGAAAGAAATCTCTGCTTCTACTTTGTTTCCTTTGAAATGTTTCTCGATAGAAAAAAAAATAGGAGTTCTGAGCACTGTTTATGCTATTTCATTATTTCTAATCTTTTAATTAATGAAAATAAAGCAAAATCAGCTTCTTCTGTGTTGTGTTTTAAAAACTGAATCTCTAGAAGAATCAGTGAGCACCTAAGCTTCTCTTTCCAGCTTCTCTTGGCTGTTTAAATATTAATAGAGAGAGACTGACCTTCAGTACTGCTGCTGAATCATGGAAGCTGAAAAGTGGAATCGATACATCTTTGTGCTAACAATTAACTGATAACTTTTTGTTAGGATTGGAAAACTGTCAGCTCAATTTTTACACCGCCATGTGTTTGATTCAATTGTTTTCAGTGTTAAAATATTATTCCAATTAGACCCTGAATGAGGTACGCAACTTTAAGCGCTTTGAAATCAGATTTAATATGTACTTTAAAATGCTGTCGAACTGGAAGCAGAAAGTTCAGATTTACAAATACAACTGGTACAGTTTGGTTCAATTTCTGCACTTCTACTGACGTCAGTGGGGCTACTTACATGGAGTATGCACATTAAGTATGTATAACCTGAATGAGGCAGTGCTGGGTTGTAAAACTGATTCTGTTATTACGTTGCAGAGTGCTAACTGGTCACTGGATTTCTCTTCTTTTCTAGAGATATGGATATGGTGGATGGGTACAGCTGGATCATCACTGCAAGGTTTGGGTTGTTTGGTGTCAGTCTTGCGTTGCAATCACGAACAAAAACTCCCAGGAAATCCATTACAGAGCAAAGCAGTGAGATGATTGGCTGTGCCTTTGAGAGAGATTTACCTAGAGGTCTATTTTTATGAATTAATATCACTCAGAGTCCTAATATGCCTCAGTAGGACTTGCTTAAGACATGAAACTCAGGATAGTCATTTGACATTCTCCTGTATGAACCACTATCCATTTTTTGTCATAATATCTGAACGCTTGGAATGGATAGCCCTTAGGAATTGTTTTAATAAGACATGTCTACCTGAAGCAGATAATGCGGACTTCTCTTAGTTAAATCTATATGAGAAACTACAACAAAGGTATTTTAATAAAAGTGTAAGAACTTGATCATGAAAATGCCTTCAAAGGGAAATAGTAACTTCTGTGATGTTATGATGACAAGGAGAACAAGCAGTGGTTTCAGTATTCAGGAACAGTAGGAACAATACATAGATTTTGAAGTGTCTAATCCTTGCCAGCTAATAATACACACTGTTGTCACTATAATGTGCAAGGCCATGACATCAAATGCCTAACAACCTTTTATGAAAGAGGGCCACAGGATATGAAGGCTGGGACTGAGAATGAGGAGCAAACAAATAGTGTGGTGAAATTTCAGATCTCAGCCTGAGCAGGCATGGGAGGAGAGAACAAGCCACCTGCTGAATCCAAGTGTGGATGGCACAGCTTCTGAGATTCTGGTAGGTGCAGGAAGGGGAGACTCAGAGACACTGTGAGCAGCTTAGCTGTTTGCTACAGGCCTCATGCTAAAACTCCATGCTAAAAATAGCTCACGGAGGAACTCTGTGGCAAGTCAATAATAGCTTTATATTCTCTGCAGAGAATTCTGCCTAGCCTACTTCTGTCTGAGTGTTGCATGAAAAAAGGGCATGGCAAAATAAAATCCTTGTCAGACATGAGGAGCTAGGGTTAACGCTTAAGAGTCTTTAGAAGATTTTTTCAAAAGGAAAGTCTTCCCAAGCTTTGATGAAAGAAAATAATTACATGCATGCTTTAAGAAGTGCAGTTTGGGATGTAACTGAATAGTTTAGTGATGCAGTAATTTTAAATATATGAAGCTCACTGAACCAAATCAGCCTCCTGGACCCAAGGCCCTTAAATCTCTCTCTTAATGTTCAAATAAATTAATTAAGGTCTTAAATATTAGATAATGTTAAGAATAGCATAGCAGCACATCAAGCATAGCTCCAGCAGCCATTCCTTTGGAACGTGAAAGATTTCTCCATGATCTATGTTTCATTCTCACTACTGCAAAAACTTCTCACCAGTTGAGGTGTCTGAGTAATTCCTTATTTATGAAATATGAGGTGCAGATTAGTGGCAGTGTCTAGAGGCAATAACAGTATGACTGATTTTGCAGTCAGACTGCTGCTGGGCCAGATCTTTCTATCCTGACAGACATGAGCATGAATCTATTCAGATGGTCGTGTTCCTTCATTACCAAATCTGGTGCTGCTCACATACAACGCTGTGAGTTTAGCCTTGACCTGTAGGTTGTTTTTGCCCACGAAGAATCAGTTAGTGCAAAGGAAAATAGGAAACTGCTCAATGAACTCTCTAATGAGAACAACAGAGGGCATATTAAAACCTTTCCTATATTGCAAACCCTGCTGCAGCATTCAGAGAACTCCCATTCACCTCAGCATTTATCTATGAGCTGGTGAAAAGGTTGCTGGTGAAATTACAATCTGTCTAATACTGTTTTCAATATTAGCAGAAGAAAATATATATGAGCTCAGTATATATGCTGTGCTTTAGCTTTGCCTGAGGAAAGAATTAAAATTCACCTGTGCTCACGGAAATACTGCCAGCAGTAAACCAGTAAAGGCCGCACAACATATCTGTGTGTGATACAACGCTCAATTCCACTTTGACTGTTCTCCCTACTCACACCCCAAACATTTTTCCATTTATTAGGCAGTCTGCAGCCATGGGCCCATCTTTTTTTCATCATTTTTTTTCTTAAATGTAACAGAGTACATGGCTACAGTAAAACTTTCTGTCAGGTTGAAAAATCGATTTTACAAGAACTTGAAGTATATTACCAGAGGACCAGGATTATGTACTCTTTATTACTGATTGTAGTATTTCAAGTAATTTTCACAAGCTGTGATACAGCCAACAACTTGCCAGTTTGCTGAGGCAGCACAGTTACATTTGCTGAAGAGAGCTTTAAAATATTCATTAGAGCAGTACATTTGTGAACAATGTCTAACGTTAATAGCAAATGCAAGGTTAAGAATACCTGACTTCTCAGAAGATGGTGACAGAAGCCCAGCTCCTCTCTGAATTGTGAAATTGTGTAGGTTATTGCTGGTTTAGCATAACTGTAGGAATGATTTGGTTTAACAAGTTTTTATTTAGCAAAATAGACAGGTGTTCAGAGGATCCTAAATAAAAAGATTTTTGATTTTGCTAGGAAAAATAAAGTGGCCTTTGGAGAGAGAGAATTCCCTTTCCAGAAGAGCACTTCTGCCCTACAGTTAGCTGGTGTTTACTGTGAAGGTGAAGGAATAACTGCTGTGCTTTCTCACAATTTATCTGGCCTTCAGTTTTCAACTGCAAATTCAGTGTCTCCTTCTCCCAGTACATCTCCTGCATGGCCACGTTTACCTATCCCATATCCACACAGTGGTGTAGGTCTTCTGACTTAACCTATTTCCACTTAGCCCCAAAGATGCAACAAGCAATCAAGATTACCAGGCCTTGCAAGCACTGGAGAAATGCATCTATTCAATTAGTGCTAAGCCAATACAAATACTGTCTTGTCTGTCTTGACAGACACATAGAGATGTGTGGCTATGTACACCTGTGGCAGATATTTTCTTTTGCTTAATGTAACATCACTGCCCTTCTAATCATCTTTGGACAGCTGAAAATCAACTGAAGAAATAAGTTTAAAAGTATGTTTCCATGTTCACAGTTAAAGGAACAGTACTCAATTTCCTGACCTTGACAATAGTTTTAATTTTTTAAGTTTGGGAACTCGTGGCAAATGAGGAGGATAGATAGTAGATCGAGTAGTGGTTTTATACTGTGTTTAGATTTGTGGGTTTGTATTTTGTTTTGTTTTGTTTTATTTTGTTTCTTTTTTTTTTTTTTTTTTGTGGTTTGGGATAAACTTTGGTTAAAGTTTAGTTGAGGTTATGAAATAATCATATTTACTATATAAATTAGCATGTACTACTTTGTCATATTTATAATATATATGAAAATGTCATTTCTCAGGGACAGGCAAAGATGATGAAGGATGGAAAGGTTTTTAGAGTTATTCAAGAGAACTGCTGGGATCCAGTAGTACGCATTAAAGAGATGGACCTATCAGGTACCTCCACAAAGGAACTGAAATCTTTGTGTCTCATTCAGAACATCTGCTCTGTTAATGCATCTGAAAGTGCTTAATAACTATAGCAAAAATTAAAAGATTTATTGAACTGCTTCCTTAGCTTAAATCCATTAGAAATCAGTGAAAACTGATATGTTTTATATTCAGACTCGAACTGGATGTGTTCTTGTAACTTTCCTCATTTTCAGTAGCAATTTATTCCCCAGATATGTTCCCTGATTTCAGTGGGATTGTTAATGCAATAAGGAACTAGCTGACATAAAGACTGCAGAATCTGGACTTGAAAAGAGACATTCCAGGTATAGACAAGATGTTCATTAAAGAGGAAACCATTTCATTTTCATTCCAAATGTTAGGAGTCTGCTTATTTTTTTATCTAATTGTTTCTTTTTGTAATATTTTTCTTCTGTTTCTGTGTGTTTGCTAGAAAATTGTGAGCTACAGAACTGTTACTATTGCTTTCTTAGGACAGAGTTTTCCTGATTTAGAAACTTAACCACATGCCACAGCTGTAATTTTACCTTCTAGCAGGTGTCTTTGTGTCACTAAACGAGATTTGCAGAGTGACTGAGAATGAGCAAAAAGTCAATGATTTCTTGGTTCTTACTGACACTGTAATTCCAAATTATTTTCATGAGAGAAATCCTAGATTACTAAATGATCTATTCTTAGATTGAGGCCAGAATAATTCCCTAAGTCAGTTCCTAAGTAAACATAACTTGAGTATTTTCTCCAACATATCAAAGAGATCAAACATCTGAATTATTTCAAAGACCAGATATATTATAAGCAATATCCCCATGATCGTTATTTTACTTTTCTAATGGGATAGTATATTAGAAGGTATTTGAGTTTTCCTCCTAATGGAGGTTTACTCTGCAGCACATAACATAAGCCAGTCTAGAAAAATATGACTCAGATAGTTTTAAACTGCCTTACTGTCAGCATGGAGAAGAACTTCAGACTCCAAACATCAGTCATATAAGTGGGAATGTGTGCAGCTTTGACTGGATTGTAATCATTTCCCTGAGTTAAGTCAGGGATGTTTTTGTGTTTACCATAGTACTCAATTGCAGTGTCAATGCCTTCGGGCATTTTTCCTTTTCAATTATTTCCTGTACCACTAGTGGCAAGTTTCTAATAATTCTGCCCATCTAATTGGTGTAGATGAAGAAAAAGATAGGAGCAACTTTTCAACTTTTTGCAGCAACTGTACAGAAAAGAAAACCAAATAAAACCAACACCACAATACTTCTTCACCAACTGAACAATCCTCGCTTGCTTAAAAAAATAATAATAATGATCTTAAACTGTGTGTTACAGCACCATCTGGTGACATGCACCATAAAAATATCCCCTTTATTACAGCACCCCAGAGACACAGGTATCAGTTAATTAAGTGTGAAAATAAAAGAGTGCATAGCGTTTTTCATTCCTATCATTCTTCTAATTATAGAGACTGTGGGCCATGTTTATTCCTTTCAGTTTATGTAGCTCTAGCTACTCAGTGCAAGGCAATTTTACGTAGCAGAATCCTATTCCAAAAAATAAACTTCCAAGTACAACATCATTTTTGAACAAAGATACAGGGAGTCTCCATGCTGAACAAAGCTACTGTCACTCACTGTAAGGTGCTATTAACTCAGAGAGCTAACATACAGCGCGGCCACCGAAGGACCTTGTGCACTGCCCTAGAGTTCCTGACAATAGCAGGGGTAGCCAACGTAACAAAGAGACAAATTGGCCCCATGATCCTATGTCCCAGGTCTAACCAGTGTGCAAATCTGTCTTGATTAACTCAAGACAAACTTAAGACAAACTGTAAAGGCTATTCAATGAGAGAAGCTGTAAATATGATTAATGTTGCAGTTCTGTGACATAAACCATCACAGTTTTGTTGGAGAAAAGCTTTCCATTAATCTTTGCTGCCATTTCTTATTATTTTTGCTTGTGAAACCCTTTGTAGAGGTGCATCCTACTTCAGCAATCAAACCAAACTCGGTAAAATGCACTTAGCGGTGTGACTGTGGCAGTATGGCTAGCCATGGTATGGCTGCCATGAAGGTACATCATCTGCTAATCAGGTTGCACCAGGAGGATTCAAGAAGTTAAGTGAAATCATATTTGGAATATAAAGCAGAGTTTTGTCCATGCTGATTCACCTTCTCCCTAAATTTAGTATCTGGGAATGTTCAGCATAAAAATCTACCTTTAAGGTAATGTAAAAATGGATTTAAACCAGATATAAGCATACTGTGAGAAAGATGGAGAATGTTCTCAAATGTTCTAATCAAGTGCCTGGTAGCATATAAGCAGAGAATACAAATTAGGTTGCACTTAGATAAATGTCATTGTAGACCTAATCTTTAATCTCCAAAACACCACTGTTGTGCATAATATTAATCAGACCTTGCAAAAGAGACTCCTGAGTCAGCTTTCCCTCTTATTTCCCATTTAAAATACAGAGAGGGGTAAATTATTTTGTTAAAAATGTGAGTGCTTTATCAGGGCTATTGTCTTAAATTCTTGTAGAGTTCTTCCACCATCTTTTGAATCAGTATTTTTATTAGTTTTTATTGCTAACAACAGACAAAACTTTCTTGTACTTAAAATCTCATTAGTCCAGAAACAAGATGAATAAAACCTAACACAGTATAGCTCTGAGGAACCTTCTGGAAAACAACCAAAGCATCGTTAACAAAACGTTTATCTTTGAGCTACTTTACATATTTATTACATTATGTATAAGAAACATGACCCCAAAGCAAACAAGATATTGCATACTGTTGACTTAACGTTCATTTACATGAGAATAACATTAAATTGCTATTTTACTCAACTTCATACCTGCTTGAATCACAATACACCGCTAACATCAAAATATATGGTTTCACAACATACTCTGTATCAAAGTATTCTCTTTCTTTCCCCTTAGCAAAAACATTTCAACCCTGATAAGCTGATGCACCACAAGATTTATTGCCACGATTCTCAATTAGCAAAAAACAGATTGTATCCCTACTAAAGTTAGCTCGTTCTCTCTTTCCATTTCAGCTGTTACTTTCTATGCTTCTGCCTTTGAGTTGAAAGTGCTTTCTTATTTTTAACATTTTATCAGAAGAATGAAACATTAATAACTGCTTTTTTCTTTCTCAGGAGTTACAGTGCAAGTCCTTTCCACTGTCCCTGTAATGTTCAGTTACTGGGTAGGTTCCTACTGTTGTTTTTTATTATTCGTATGTTACAACTTTTAAAAGAAAACTGAATGTATCTTCCGGTGAATTATGTGACTGGAACAGCTGCCAGAACACAGAGGTAAATGGGGAACTGTTCTGCTGAGAAAAACAGAAGGAAAAATAGTCCAGTGATCAGAAGAGCCAGCAGGGTGTGCTGGCAAAGTTCCACTCCAGAGTACATCCAGTAGGAAGGAATGAGACAGAATTCCTGGTTAGTGGGAAGATGCACTGATGGGCTGGTCCCATGGAAGTTAGGCATCAGGCACTATTTTCACATGCACTACAAATTCAAAGATGTATTTGGGACTTTGTCTCACTTTCTTTTAAATGTGCCATAGGAGGAGAACCCAGAATCCTTTGAATATTAAAATCCAGTGGCAAAATTAAGTTAATTTGTTCCCTTTAGCGCTTGATCTTGTACGCATCAAAGAAGTAGGAGCAGTCTGGTAAGATAAACCATAGCAATATGGTGCACTAAATGCACTCTCAGTTTGAACGTTTGTGTATGTGTAGTAGTCAAGATGTAGTTTGTAAAAAGATGTCACATAAAAGTTATTGCGTTAAGCTCTGTATAAGCAGTACTACTGCACCTTAAATTCTTTAAAATTTTACACTAATATTCACGGGATTTTTTCCATCAAGTGTGTATTAGAAAAAAAAACTGGAAATGAATTGTGTGGATATTGCAGTTTTTAACTCAATTTGTAAGTGTTATCTTATTCTAAATGTTCAACAGCTTTGCTCTGTTTTCTTTGTAAGATTACCACATCTTTCATACTTTTCTCTTCAGCTTCTATGATAGGGTAGCAATATGAACTGCTATGTTTGTAAATGATTTGCTCAGGTTTTCACACTTGGAACAACAAACATGGTGGACTGGTTTACATACACAAAAAAAAAACCAGTACTTCAGTGCATCAGCAACCTGAGCCTTACTGTGCTCTTCCTGAGTGCTAAAGGCAGACACAGTTGATACAATATTCAAGACAAGAACTGTAGTCAGAGGATTTAAAGCAAAGCAAGATTTGATTTCCGTTCATACAGAACTGTAAAGTAAATTTCAGTTTCAAGCCCTGTCTCTGATTTGTTTGCAAAGACATTCATCAAATATCTTCTAAAGGTGATAGCATTTGAGAACTATATTTTAATATACTATTCTGCTTAATATCTTATCAGGCGAAACCTCAGGATACTTTAGATCTATCCCAGATGTTAAATAATGACTTAGCAGATACAGTAAAAAAGTTCCCCAAGAGGTTTATTGGCTTGGGTACGTTACCCCTACAAGCACCAGAGCTGGCTGTGAAGGAAATGCATCGGTGTGTGAATGAACTCGGGTTCCCTGGAGTACAAATAGGATCTCATGTCAACGAGTGGGACCTGAATGCCCCAGAACTCTATGACATTTATGCTGTGAGTAAATGTTTCTTTCCTTATTTGGTTGAATCCTGGGATGTGGAGTTCCATCTAGAACAATATTGATATGCATTCAATCACCACTTAAATTTATAGATATAACAATTGGCCGTTCCAATCTGCTTGGTGTAAATGAAGGAATTTGCAAAAGACTCACTAGTTTTGTTAGATGTATTGAAAATCAAGCGACTAAGAACATTAATTTAAAATTGCATATTTTTTAAAGAAAGAAGAGTGCATCTCAACTGTTTTTCATTCATGAATTCACTAATCCAGCCCACTTAAACCACAGAGATAACATTGCAGTCTCAGAATTCTGTGTTTGAACCCAAGGTTCTTATTTACCCAAGTGGAATCAGCACAATCCCATTTTCACACCATGTACTTACATCTGACTAATCACTAGTTAATTAAATTTATCAGTCTGCCAAGCCACTTACTGAGTTGCTGTTTTCAATTTACAAATGTATATAACCATTACTCCTTAGCATCCAAGAGTTGCATCTTTATTTATGTAAGTGTGGATAAATAAACCCAACTTTTTCCCAAGTGTGACAATCTCCTTAGCAACAAGAGGAGGTCCAGAAATAAAACTGACAAAACAAACCTATTAAATCCTGGTTGAGCGTATGAATGACTCTGATTATTATATGCTTAAATGTAAGCTTGTAGTTAAATAACTCAGTCAGGATCAGCATCCTATATTGTTCCTCTCTTGTTTTGTTTTGTTGGTTGTTTTTTTTTTTTGCAAAGTTATCAGTAGTTTTGGGAAAACTAATTTATTTGTCTGGACATGGTTTCTTGAACAAATGCAGCTAAATTTCTAACTCAGGGTGGATTAGGAAGAGTTGTAAGAGCCAATCAGAGGGCCAATGACGACAACGCAGTGCAACAACAATGAACATGAGGGAAAACTTCTTTACCCTGAGGGTGACAGAGCCCTGGAAGTGGCTGTCCAGAGAGGCTGCGGAGTCTCCCTCTGTGGAGATGTTCAGGTGCTGCCTGGATGCTTTCCAGTGCAACCTACTTTAGGAACATGCTTTAGCAGGGGGGATGGATGATCTCCAAAGGTCCCTTCCAACCCCTATGTTCTGATCCCTGAACGCGGCTGGAACAACTGTATAAAACCACCAGATACAGTTCTACAAAACATTGTGAGAATTAATCTTTGTGAAAAAGCCAAAAAGATCCTACTTTGAACCAAGTTTTGTAACGCAGAATGACTGATGTTAAAAAGTACTTCTGTACCACGTTACTGTGAGAAACACTTGGCTTTCTACACAGATATTATCATCCAAGTTTCCAATCCTGCAGTCTCAAAAAGAACTCGCAATCTGAGTGAGAAATTCAGGATAGGTACCAGAGGAGTAAATACAGCAAACTAATGCTTATAGTTCTTACTTCTGGGCCTATTTACACTGCTAGCACTAGTGCTCAGTATGATTTTGCAGGAACCCTTTAAAGCATGACTAAAAACTTCAATGTATTTTGGTAAGATTAAGAAAAGGCTTAAGATTTTTTACTTTTGCTGCAGGCTGCTGAACAATTAAACTGCTGTCTTTTTGTGCACCCCTGGGACATGCAGCAGGATGGAAGGATGTCCAAATACTGGTTTCCCTGGCTGATAGGTGAGTATATTTATTTTGCTTAATCTGTACTCACTAACTGTCATTGGGCCATGCCCAGAAGATTGTTGTGATTGTACTAACACAGACAAAAATGCACCAACGTAGCTGCCCCAATTTCCACACAAAGGAAACCCAGAAGCACAAATGAAAAGAGAACTTGGTCTATTCCAGACTTGTCTTTAAGCTGGTAAAGCTGGGAAGCTGAGTCAGTACTGTGCAGTTCAGGACATACCCAATGCCCAGCCCTGCCAGCCAACTCATGGTGTAAAATAAAAGGAGGACTTAGAATTTGGCTGATTTCAGCTTCTAGTTCTGTGCCTTCATTTCAATTAGAAATCACACAATCACAGAATTGTAGGGGTTGGAAGGGACCTCTGGAGATCATCGAATCCAACCCCTGCCAAAGCAGCTCCCTAGCCCAGGTTGCACAGGTAGGAGTCCAGGTGGGTCTTGAACGTCTCCAGAGAAGGAGACTCCACCACCTCTCTGTGCAGCCTGTGACAGTGCTCCATCACTGCACTGTGAAGAAGTTCCCACCTCCTATACATCAGTTAACTGTAACTGTATTTCTGTAACTGTTATTTCTTCAGTAGGCTCAAGGCGTATTGAAGAAAATGAAGATAACATTTCAAACTCAAGGTTTGGCTTGATAATGTTTTTTTTTTCACTCTTAGGCATGCCTGCAGAAACAACCATGGCCATTTGCTCCATGATTATGGGAGGCATTTTTGAAAAATTTCCTAAGCTGAAAGTTTGTTTTGCACATGGGGGTAAGCAATACACTTGTTCTTTAGCTGAGCAGGGTACAATTGTATTTTCTGGTATGCCAGGTAGTGATGTGAGTACTTCACTGAGTATGATTAGCAAATGAGGATATCTGCCAGACAGGTTGCTCATATGAACATTTGCTATCATATTTCAGCCTGTGTTTGAATTGCTATGACAGCCTTGAAGGAAGGTGAAAAGAAAAGGGAGGCAGGGAGGCAGCCTGTGGGTAGGGAGCAGTAAGAACCTGGGTGTCACTGTAGCGAAGAAGTGGGAAAACAGAGAAAGACAGTAATGAAAGAGAATGAATAAAGAAATGCCTGTGCAGAGCTCTTCTTCTCTAGTTAGTTAATAATAAAACTTATGCATCTTTCTGTTTTCCCTCCTACATATTTTCAGTTTCTGTTGCTAAAAATTTCTCCTTGCAGGAGGTACTTTTCCATACACAGTGGGGCGAATCTCCCATGGATTCAACATGCGCCCTGATTTGTGTGCCATGGATAATAAGACAGATCCAAGAAAATACCTCGGCTCGTTTTACACAGACTCTCTTGTCCATGACCGTGGTGCACTAAGGCTCCTAACCAGTGTCATAGGGGAGGTGAGTTTTCATGCTTCCAGAAGCAGGTGGGTCATTCTGGATTTAATTCCCACTATGAAATAGCTAAAGGAGAGAAGAGTAAGAAAGCGGACACTGCTCTCAGATACAGAGTTTGGATTTTGGGTGGTCCATCCCTGGTGGCATTCAAGGCCAGGCTGGGTGGGGCCCTGGGCAGCCTGATCTAGTAGAAGGCAACCCTGCCTGCAGCATGGGGTTTGGAACTACGTGACCTTTACGGTCCTTCTCAAAGCAAGCCACCCTATGATTTTACGATTCTATGACAGCTTAGCATGGATGAAGTGGGTATGACCAATCTGAACAGGAGTGGAAAGACAAAAGGGATCCCTTATTTTTGTATTCCCCATCAGACAGTGTTGTAGCAACATCTGCAGCCTACTGATTGGGAGAGTTATTTTGGTGAAATGGTGGACCAAGAATACTGAGAGGATGTGCCGTGCAATGCACGTCCCAGTACCTGTTTCCTTCTTTCCAATTCAGGAGGCAGTCTTGCTTTGTTCAGTGAAATGGTGATCACTTCATAATGCGCAGCTTTCTTTGCCAGGTTGGGTATCATATGTGCTGGAGTGACCAGCTGATACCTACAGTGAGGATTAAATCTCTGCCTTTTCAGTGTGTGTCCATGTGCAGTGTTTCCTTCACACAACCTCGTATTTCCTATCAGATTTTCACATTAGCAAGCACACACAGCATACAAATATCTGAACAGAATAAATGCAACTGTCTTGTCTTGGGAGGGAAGAAGACTTGTTTGGTATTTGGGTGGTTGGCCTCAGGGCCAGAAAACAGTCTACAGCCAGCTTCATCTACAGGTCAGACTATACATGACTATATTTCAGCTGGCCACATGCTGGCAGTACCATTAGCCATGCCTCTTCTACTTCATTTGAAAATGCTCCTGCTCAAAGGATTCCATATACACAACAGCAAAAAATGAGGCTGCACTTGTTAGAGAAAGCTGTTAACAAATAGGAGAACTTGGAAAGCAGTACATTTTCTTTCTCTTTTTCATAGCCTACAGCATCTTTTCCTTGAAGAAACATCCACACCACACTTTCAAGCCTTACTTTATTACTATGAATATTTCTAAAATCCTTCTTTTTCCAACTGAACTTGTTATCCTCACATACCACCATTTCAAGAGTCACTAATACATGAAATATTAGCAGAATTACAAGTATAAGATAAATGAATTCAGGGCTAAAACCAATGTGATGGGGTCTCACGTGGGATACTGCCACTTTATAAACAGAAGGTCTGAAATGGGACAGCTCTCTGGGGTACAGCTGAGAGCTGTGCAGGAGGAGCACTGGTGTGTGTGCAGATCTCCACATGTGTGTGCCTCCAGGGCCTTAGGGAACAGCCACTACCTGCCATCAGAACATCATGTGGGCCTCCAGCTTATGAACATGAACATCCAGCTACAGCTTGGAGTTGCGTGTGTTTAACCTCAGGCATTCTTATTTTGGGGTCCGGGTTAATTTCAGACTCTCCCAGTTAAAGGAAGCAAAAATCATTTTGTAAGACTGCAAAGTTAATCCCTGCAATGGAGCAGCACAAACATAGCTAAGCAAAAATTCCCCAGTGGTACTGGGTATAAAAAGCAAAGAACTGAGTTGACAGATGACTGAATGATGTAGCTTCTCTCTGCGAAAATTTCCCCATGGTGACTCCTGGAGAGCCATCACCAGAAGGTGAGAAACAATTTCAGTCCAGAAGATGGAGCTGAACTGGCCCCAGCAATCTGGTCTTTTCTGCAGATGGATCCTGATAGCAGGAAAGAAGGCAAATGCAATTGTTTACTAAGGGGAAGGACCCAAAGATTTCTGAGATTCATTTTAAGATTCTGTACTAGTGTGAGAAACAAAAAGCTGCTGGGTACAAGGGTTCACTGAGGTTATTCATCAGCCACGTTCACCTTTCTAAAAAATGAGATGCTTTATTGAGGGACTGGGCCTTAAGGGCTCTATGGAAAATGAACTTCACTGATATCCTTTGGCATAACATAATAGATAATGCTCTAGGAGCACTGCTCACCTGCACAGACTTAAGAGGGCTCCACTGAGGCCAGCTGGATAAAGACAAGGACTGCAATCCTCATGGCTGTAGATAGGTACAAACTGATGCTCAGACAACAAAGGGCCTAATAAATGGCAGCAATCATACTGCTTCTAGATTTTCTCATTATTTTACAGCTCTTAATTTTGCTGCCTATGAATAAATCACAGAATTGCAGGGGTTGGAAGGGACCTCCAGAGATCATCGAGTCCAACCCCCTGCCACAGCAGCTCCCCAGCCCAGGTTGCACAGGTGGGGTCACATAGTTAGCTGTGGAATGCTTTAAACTAGACGTAAATGAAAAAAAAAAAAAAGGTTAAAATAAGATGTGCAGATTATTGCAATGAGGAGGTGGGATCTCTTTCTTCAAACCTTAAACAAGAATCAATGAGCCTCTCCAGCCTATTTAACCATAACAATTAAGCATCTGTGAAGGCATTGGGTTTTCTTCTCCTTTGTCTAATATAAAACTGGTATGCTTATTGATTTAGTTTTCTAATATGGCGTACAGTGGTACTTCATGTGTTCAGAAAATGCCTCAGTATCCACTTAAACTTTATAAATACAAGAAGCTGTTCAATTGTACACACATCCAAGTATATTTCATTTAACCTGCACTCACACTGATGCCGAGGGCTATATTCTCCTATTCTAATCTCATGGCAAGACTGATGAAGTATAATGCAGCAATATAGAACAGAACAATAGCACTCACGGCTCCTGTTGGGACTGCCTGGGTTTTTTCACAGACTCTTGGGTGGCATCTACTGGAGATAAAACAAATAAGCAGCATTTGTCACAATTATTTACTAAATAACTGAAATCAATCAAATTCTGTCACAAGTCCCCCAGAATTCGTGGGTTTGACTTTAAATTTATGAGATGCTTCAAAAGGGACATTTTTAATGAAAAACGTGGCTTTCAAATACTCAAGTCGGCAGGAGATGAAGCCTAAAAGAAAATGGACTTCTGATGACATCAAGTGAGTTGGCAGTATTCACTCTAGTGCAGACGATATGCGGAAATAGCAAAGTGGAGAGGAACCTATCATAAAGTGGATCCCCTGAGGCTCTGCCTATTTAATTTCATCTCTGATAGCAGCGATGATGCATGCTGATTTTTACTGCATTTCCTTTTCTCTGACTGCTTCTGTCAGAAATAAATGAAATCACGTCGCCCATGTTCCCATCTATATGTTTTGTGCTCACAGTTAATACCCAATTGTAGCAAAAGGCAGCAACACGTTAAAAAAAGGTGGACTTTAGAAATGCATGTGAACTCTGTGAGTGAGATTTAGGTTTTGTTACCTGGAGCCGAATCCCAATTAAATTATACACTTTTCTAATGTACATGTCTGCAACAGTTCTCCATTTCACTGTGTCTGAAGTCACTCTGCACTGCAGTTGTTACACCTGGAGTTACTACTCCAGAAGAGATCGTTTTGATTGATGGAGTTTTTGATGACATTCTTCCCAAATAGGAACGTAGCTTTGTGTTGGGGTGTGTGTGCACTCCAGAATGCACCCCAGGCATCTTTCCTGGGTTTGGTACAAACCTCCCGAGGCGCTTCCTGATGTCTGCCAGAAGCCTTCGTGGTCTTTTTTGGGCTACAAAACAAGCAGCTTTTTCCAAATATAAATTCACCGATAAACTCGAGCCTTTGTTTTGTAGCTTTGGGGTTGTTTTTTTTCTGGAACCCAGGGAGTGTCTTCGCCACCACTTTCATGGTCCATCAGTTCCTGATGCTGGGGCAGGTTTCCCTGTGGTTTCTGATGCGCCCCAGACAGCTCAGCTGCGTGGCTTCCTGCCACTACAAACCGTGCCATGTGTTTCTTTGTTACCAGGACAGAGTTATTTTAGGGACAGATTACCCTTTCCCACTGGGGGAACTCGAACCCGGAAAACTGATCGACTCAATGGACGACTTTGACAGCGAACTGAAGGTATCCCCTTTCCATTTGGCCGCGGGGTTTGGGTTTGGGTTTTTTATCGTTTGGATTTTGGACGGGCTTTGGTTTGCGGGGTTGTTTTCTTTTCTTTTTGAAGTGTCTGATTTTGGAGCTGAAGGGAAACGTGAGAGCAGCGCGGGGTCCGCTGATGCCGCAGAGGCTGCGGGGGCTGTGGGTGCGTGCGGTGCACGGTGTGCAGCATTTCCATTTGCGTGGGCACACACAGATACACGCGTTTCGGTGTTGTTTTTTTGCAGGATAAGCTCAAGGCCGCCAACGCCCTGGAATTCTTGGGTCTCAGCAGAGAGCAGTTTGAGTGAACCCCAGACGCCGCCGTGGGCTGCTTCACACGGCCGCGAGATCGCCGCTTCCGTGCGCAGAGCGGTCATTAAACGTCTCAGTGCGGGAAAAGCAAGCCCCTCGCTCCTGTAGCGGCGCTCAGGCGGCGAGGAGGGGCCGGCCTACGTCATTTCCGTACTCTGGAGGCGAGCCGGGTTCTTTAGTAGGGGCGTGCCGCGGACTTTGCGTAGCTATTACGGCAGCCGCTCCCGGCGGGTCGGCCTCCGCGCGTCACGTGCTGCGGGAGCCATGATTCCCCCATCGCGCGGGCGTGGCGGCGCTCTCGCCGCGGGGCCGCCGGACTCTATGGTTGAGAGCAGATAGGCGGCGGGCCGCCCGATCTCGCGAGAGCCGCCATGGAGGGCGGAGGGGAGGAGGCGGGCGCGACGCCGGCGGCGGCGGGAGGGGCCGCGGGAGGAGGGGGAGGAAGCGTCATGGCGGCGGCGGGCTCGGGCGG